>JAJIBD010009296.1:0-40810 GCA_021461705.1 Cryptotis parvus
AATAATGCTGCTATGAACATAAAAGTAAGGATGGTATTTCCGCTGCGTATTTTTGGTTTCCCAGAGTAGATTCCCAGGAGTGGTATGGCTGGGTCAAATGGGAGTTCAATTTCTAGTCTTTGGAGGAATGTCCATATTGTTTTCCAGAAAGGCTGTACCAGCCGGCATTCCCACCAACAATGGATGAGTGTCCCCTTTTCCCCACACCCACGCCAGCACTTGTTGTTCTTGTTCTTTTGAATATGTGCCAGTCTCTGTGGTGTAAAGTGGTATCTCATTGTTGTTTTGATTTGCATCTCTCTGATGATTAGTGATGAAGAGCATTTTTTCATATGTTTTTTGGCCATTCGAATTTCTTCCTTGCTGAAGTTTCTGTTCATTTCTTGTCCCCATTTTTTGATGGGGTTGTTTGTTTTCTTCTTGTAAAGTTCTACCAGTGCCTGATATATCCTGGATATTAACCCCTTATCAGATGAGTATTGGGTGAATATTCTTTCCCATTCTGTGGACTGCTTTTGTATCGTAGTCACTGTTTCTTTTGAGGTGCAGAAGCTTTTTAGTTTCATGTAGTCCCATATATTTATCTTTTCTTCTAGTTGCTTTGTTAGAGATGTTTCATCTTTGAAGATGCCTTTTAGCTTCAATGTCATGGAGGGTTTTTCCTATATTTTCTTCAATGTACTTTTATGGATTCAAGTCTGATATTGAGATCTTTAATCCACTTTGATCTGATTTTTGTGCATGGTGTTAGACACAGGTCCAAATTATTTTTTTACATGTCGCTGCCCAGTTTTCCCAACACCACTTGTTGAAGAGGCTTTCCTTACTCCATTTTAGACTCGTTGCAACTTTATCAAAGATTAAATGATCATGTGTTTGAGGTTGGGTGTCAGGATACTCAATTCTATTCCATAGGTCCACGGGTCTGTTTTTATTCCAATACCATGCTGTTTTAATTACTACTGCCTTGTAGTACAGTTTGAAGTTGGGTAAGGTGATGCCTCCCATCTTCTTTTTCCCGAGGATTGCTTTAGCTATCCTTGGGGGGTTTATCGCTCCATACAAATTTCAGGATTGTTTGGTCAATTTCTTTGAAGAATGTCATGGGTATCCTCATAGGGACTGCATTGAATCTGTATAGAGCTCTAGGGAGTATTACCATTTTGACAATGTTGATTCTCCCCATCCATGAGCAGGGAATGTGTTTCCATTTCCTTGTGTCCTCTTTTATCTCTTGGAGCAGTGTCTTGTAGTTTTCTTTGTACAGGTCCTTTACACACTTGGGTAAGTTGATTCCTAGGTATTTGATTTTCTGTGGCACAATTGTGAATGGAATTGTTTCCCTTAATATCCCTTTCTTCTCTTTCGTTATTTGTATATAGGAAAGCCACCGACTTTTGCGTGTTGATTTTGTATCCTGCCACTCTACTATATGCGCCTATTGTTTCTAGGAGTTTTTTGGTAGAGAGTTTAGGGTTCTCTAGGTATAATATCATGTCATCTGCAAATAATGATAGCTTGACTTCTTCCTTGCCTATCTGGATGCCCTTGATGTCCTTTTTCTTCTCTGATTGCTATGGCAAGTACTTCCAGTACTATATTGAATAAAAGAGGTGAGAGTGGGCAACCTTGTCTTGTCCCTGATCTCAGGGGGAAGGCTTTCAACTTTTCCCCCATTGAGGAATGATGCTCGCTGTGGGCTTTTGGTAGATGGCTGTAACTATCTTGAGGAAAGTCCCTTCAATTCCCATTTTCTGTAGGGTTTTAATCATGAACGGGTGCTGGATCTTGTCAAATGCTTTCTCTGCGTCTATTGATAGGATCATATGGTTTTTATTTTTTTCCTTTATTGATATGATGTATTATGTTGATTGACTTGCGAATGTTGAACCATCCTTGCATACCCGGGATGAATCCTACTTGGTCATGATGTATAATCTTCTTGATGAGTCTTTGGATTCTGTTTGCTAGTATTTTGTTGAATATCTTAGCATCCGTGTTCATCAGGGATATTGGTCTATAGTTTTCTTTCTTTGTGTTGTCTCTCCCTGCTTTGGGTATCAGGGTGATATGTGCCTCGTAGAAGCTGTTTGGGAGTGTTTCTGTTTCTTCTATTTCCTGGAAGAGCTTGAACAGGACTGGCAGTAGGTCCTCCCTTAAAGGTTTGGTAGAGTTCACTAGGGAATCCTTCTGGACCTGGGCTTTTGTGTTTGGGAAGTCTTTTAATTACTGTTTCTATTTCCGCAATGGTGATAGGCTTATTCAGGTATTGGAGGTCTTCTTGTTTCAGCCGTGGGAGGTTATAGGACTTCAGGAATTGATCCATTTCTTCTAGATTCTCATGTTTCACGGCATACAGGCTCTCAAAGTAATCTCTGATGATCTTTTGGATTTCTGTGGTTTCTGTTGTGATGTCACCCTTTTTATTTCTGATTCTGCTTATTTGGGTTCTCTCTTTCCCTGTCCTTACAAGTCTTGCCAATGGTTTGTCAATCTTGTGTATTTTTTCAAAAAACCAGCTCTTGGTTTCATTAATCTTTTGGATTGTTTTTTTTGGTTTCCAACTCATTGATTTCCTCTCTAAGTTTTATTATTTCCTTTTTTCTGCCTGGGTTGGGCTCCTTTTTGTTGGTCTTTCTCTAATGTCTTCAGCTGTGTAGTCAGGTTATTTATGTGGGCCCTTTCTTGTTTCCTGATGAATGCTTGCAGAGCTATAAATTTCCCTCTTAACATGGCCTTTGCCGTGTCCCACAAGTTCTTATAGTTGGTGTCTTCATTTTCATTTGTTTCCAGAAATCTTTGGATTTCCTGTTTGATTCCTTCTATGACCCATTTGTTGTTCAGGAGTGAGCTGTTCAGTTTCCAGGTGTTTGGTTTCACTCCCTGTTTCTGTGTACGGTTAACTTCCCATTTTCAGTGCATCATGGTCTGAAAAAGATAGCTGACACAATTTCTATCTTTTTTTATTTTATTGAGGTATGCTTTGTGGCTTAGCATGTGGTCTATCTTGGAGGATGTTCCATGTGCACTAGAGAAAATGTGTATTCAGCTTTTTTGGCATGAAAAGCCCTGTATATATCTACTAGCTCTCTTTCTTCCATTTCTTCCTTCAGGGCCAATATTTCCTTGGTGAGTTTCAGTCTTGTTGATCTATCCATCGTTGATAGAGCAGTGTTGAAGTCTCCAACTATTATTGTGCTACTGTTAATGTCTTCTTTGAGGTCTCTTAGCAGTTGTTTTATGTATTCTGCTGGCCCCTCGTTGGGTGCATATATGTTTAGTAGTGTAATTTCTTCCTGGTGTACATACCCCTTAAGTAATAAGAAATGGCCTCCGTTGTCCCTTCTAAACTTTTTCAGCCTGAAGTCTATATTATCTGATGCTAATATGGCCACACCAGCCTTTTTGGAGGAATTGTTTGCATGGAGAATGGTCTTCCAACCTTTGACTTTGAGTCTGTGTTTGTTCTGATTATTCAGATATGTTTCTTGTGGACAGCAGAATGTTGGGTTCCAATTTTTTAATCCATTTTGTTACTCTGTGTCTCTTAATTGGTGCATTTAGACCATTGACATTGAGAGAGATTATTGTCATCGGATTTTGTGCCATCTTTCTGTTTGAGCTTGTTGTGCTTATGGGTTTGGTCGTATTACAGTAGACCCTTCAGTCCTTCTTTTAAGGTTGGTTTTGAGTCCATGAAGTTCCTGAGTAGTTGCTTATCCATGAAGTTGTGTATCTTTCCTTCATATCTGAATGTGAGTCTGGCCGGGTAAAGAATTCTTGGTGAGGCCTGCAGTTCATTCAGCCTTTTCACAATATCCCACCATTGTTTACTTGCTCGGAGTGTTTCATCAGAGAAGTCTGCTGTAAATCTTAGAGATGTTCCTTTGTATGTGATTTCCTTCTTTGATCTTGCTGCTTTCAGTATTCTATCTCTATCTATAGTTTTTGTCATTTTAATTAAGATGTGTCTTGGAGTATTCTTGTTGGGGTTTCTTTTTAGGTGGTATCCCTACGGGCCTCCTGGATCTTGAGGCAAGTGTTTTTTAGTTCCGGGAACTTCTCAGCAATGATGGCTTTGACAGTTTCTTCTTCATCAGGGTTTTCTTCTTGGCCTTCTGGGACCCCAATGATCCGTATGTTGTTTCTTCTGGCTTCATCCCGATTATCTCTTGTTGTCTGTTCGGTAATTGTGAGTCTTTTTTCTATCTTCTGGTGTTGTGTAGAGAATCTTTGGAACGCTTCTTCGAGATCACTAATTCTTTCTTCAGTAGCTATTATTCTGCTATGCTGGCTTTCCACTGTGTTTTTCATTTCATTTACCTCATTTTTAATATATGTCATTTCCATTTGCATTTTCCTCACTTCTTCTATCATGTCCTCTTGTATTTTATTGAGTTTGCATTCCATTGCTTCTTTGAATTCCTTATGACTCCTTAACATTTCTTTCCGAAATTCCTTATCAGAGAGGTTATATAACTCATTGGTATTGCTTGGCTCATCTGGACTAGTGACTTCACTCACAGAGCTGGATGGAACTTTGCGTTGCCTTACCATTTTGACTATTGTAGGTGCAAATGTGGGGTCTTGGATGACAGGATAGTACAGTTAGTAGGTGTCTGGTCTGTTTGCGGAGTTTGGGTGGGTAGCAAGGATGTAGGAACCAAGGTTCAGTGGTACCTCATGCAAGATAGGTAGTAAAGGTTCGCATGACGCACTAGCGTCCGCGGTTTTGAGTTTTGGGATGATTCCGGAGGCGCAGGGCCCAAGGTTCAGCGGTGAAACCAAGGCAGTTAGCCTTGGTTCCCGTTGATGGAGTTTCCGCTCCTCCCTGGGGCAGTTTGGGTCCGCTGGAGACGCAGGGATCACGCACACACCTGGGGGGGGGGGGGGGAGATTTTCAGCTGGTCCCAGGAGCGCAGCGCCCAAGGTTCTGCAGTGAAACCAAGGCAGTTAGCCTTGGTTCCCGTTGATGGAGTTTCCGCTCTTCCCTGGGGCAGTTTGGGTCCGCGGAGATGCAGGGATCACGCACACACCTGGCGTGGGGGGGGAAGATTTTCAGCCCGGTCCCAGGAGCGCAGCGCCCAAGGTTCTGCGGTGAAACCAAGGCAGTTAGCCTTGGTTCCCGCTGATGGAGTTTCCGCTCTTCCCTGGGACAGTTTGGGTCTGCGGAGACGCAGGGATCACGCACACACCTGGCGGGGTGGAAGATTTTCCATGATTCAACTTTTTTAATACTTAGAATCTAATTATTTTATATTAAGAGAGAACTACATATTAACCTATGCCTCACTTTTTCTTCTAGTAGCAAAACTATTGCATTTCTATCATTAATTTCTATTATTAAAGATTTTATCATTAATAATTTCTATCTTTAATAATTTCTCAGAGACAACTTTATATATTGACAGAAGTCTGCCCAACTCAGTTAAAGATGTTGATATTGGTCACCTAAATCTAAACATGTAAAAACTACCACTTTCTTTTCGGACTTTCTCATTTAATCTTATTATAGCATTTTCACACCACAAAATTCTATTAAAATTAATGAATTTTTATTTTTATTTTCCCCTCATTAAAAACTTCCATAAACACATGCTCAATAAAGAAATTTGAAAAAAAATGAAATGTTTATTTCTCAATGAAGACAAGATTACCACCTATACAGTCTCATATTTTCAGCAAGATTATCTTTAAAAACAGAATTCATGTGGATAGATTTTGCAATTTCATTTTTTAATATAATTTACAACTCTAATACACAATCTATACATGTGTTAGTCATATTTTCCCCATTAAATGTCTTATTTATTTCCCAAAATAGATTTAATCCTTTAGCATAGTGATAAAATCTTGCTTAGAAACATCACACTACATTTTCCTCACAGTTAATTGACAGAAACTGTATCTCATGTCAAGCACTAAACTGATTGCTGAAAAGGGGGTATTAGTCTATCACTATCTGTTTCGTCTCGTCCTAGTCTTACTGAGTAATGGATATTTACTTGGTCAAATGTAAACTATGCTAGAAAGAACAAAGGAAATAACAGTTTTTATGTACAAATATAAACAAAAATGTTTTCCAAGGTTATTATGACTAATTATAGAATTGAGAAGAAATTCTGTAAGAGACATGAAGTATTACAACTACAGTTTATACATATGTTCCTCTTGCTGAGTTAGATTAGCTCTAAGATTAAATACTTACCTTTAATAGCTACTTAATCTTTGATAAAGGATGAAATAATGTGAAGTGGAGCAAGGAAAGCCTCTTCAACAAGTGGTCCTGGGAAAACTAGGCAGCTACATGCAAAAAAATGAACACAGGCCTTTAATGTCAGGCACAAACGTCAGACTAAAATGAGGATTAAAGACCTTAATATCAGACCTGAATCCATAAGTTATATGGAGGAAAACATACCAGAACCTTCCCTCCATGACACTGAAGCCAAAGGCATCTTAAAGATGAAACACCACTGATCAAGCAAATGGAATCAAAGATAAACACATGGGACTACACTAAACTAACAAGCTTCTTCACCTCAAAAAAAAAAAGGTGACCCATACAGAGACAGCCCATGAAATGAAAAAAAATAATTAACCAATATCCATCAGGTAAGGGGTTAATATTCAAGGTATGCAAGACATTGGTAGAACTTTACAAGAAAATAAAACCCAACCCTATCAAAAAATTGGGAGGAGAAATGCACACAAACACTTCCACAAAAAGAAAAGAAGTGGCCAAAAGGCACATGGCAAACTGCTCTACATCCCTAAATCAGGGAGTTGCAAATCAGAACAACAACGAGATATCATTTTATACCACAGAATCTGGCACATATTCAAAAGAACAAGAAAAAACAGTGCTGGTGCATATGATGGGGCAAAGAGACTCTCACTGATTCTTTGTTGGAAGGAAGGCTGACTGGTCAAGCCTTTTTGGAAAATAATATGGGCCTTCCTCTTGATCTCTTGATCACTTGAATCCCGTTATTCATCGATTTGCTCGAGCGGGCGCCAGTAACATTTCTATTGGACCCTATCACGTGCCAATGTGATAGGCTCGTGATAGGGCCTTCCTCAAAAACTAGAAATTGAGCTTCTATAAGACACCACTATACCACTTCTAGAAATATACCGGGAGGGTGAAAAACACATAACATAAGTGACACAATAGCCCAAATCTGGATCAACCCAAGTGTCCAAAAACAGGCCATGGGTTAAAGAAAATAAGCTACATCTACACCGTGGAATACTATGCAACTGTTAGAAAACATGACTTTCACTTATAAATGGTTGGACATGGAGAGTATCATGCTGAGTGAAGTGAGTCAGATGGAGAGGGATAATCATAGAATGACTGCACTCATCTGTGGAAAACAAAAATACATAGTATGATCTAACCTCTAAGGACAGTATAACAAAGGCCAGGTTCATTCGGTCCACTGTTGGAAGTCGGCCTCAAGTGCTTGGGAAGAAGGTAGTTGGGATAGAGAAGGGTCCACTATGAAAGTGATGGTTGGAAGTGATTGCTGTGAAGGGGGAAAAATGTGCTGGAAAGTGGGTAAAGGACCAAATATGACTGACCCGTCAGTGTCTGTATTGCAAACCATAATGCCAAAAAGGAGAGGGAGAGGAATGCAATATTCTAGAACTGAAATAATTGATATGTTTCACTTCTAAATGAGATAAATTTAAATGAGTATAGGCTTGAGGCAAGAATAAAATGTGAGTTCAGGGCTAAGAAATTTTATTAATTTCTTAGTATGAAAATGAATGAACCGCTAGCAGCCCTACGGTTCATCAATAAATGCTTTATTTAGAGGTGACTACAACAGTACGCCACCCGCACGGCAAGCCTGGCAAGCTGCTCGTGTAGTATTTGATATGCCAAATACCAGTAACATTTATATTAGGTCATTCCCGTGACCTAATATAATTGTTTGAGGCTCTTTATGTTATTGGAGTGGGCGGATGCCTTTGGGTTCTAGTAGCATGAGACAGGACATATGGAGATATTACTGGTGCCCACTCTAGCAAATAGATGATTAACGGGAAGATAGTGATAGTGATAGTGAATTCATTACTCCTCAAGAGTATTATTAAGGATACATCAAACTATGGGCTAATTAAGTGACAATTTTTTCAAAGTTTTATCCTAAGTAAAGCCAGAGATATCACAGGTTTATGGTTAGGAAAGCTATTACTTGAAAAAAACTTTTAATTTAAATAAATTATATTTGTATATTTCAGTGTAATAATTTAGTCACTTTTGTTTTACTTATTTGGGTGTATTTTATAGATTTTGGAGCAATTTTATGGGAAACTAAATATTTTCATCTGTGTGCTCTTTATAAAATTAAAGTACGTTTACCTAGAAATAAATTTTTATTTATTCTAAAACAGTTAATTTACATTATTTTTCTGGAAGCAACATTCTGGGGTTTGATTTCTCTGTCATATGAAAACTATATGTTTCACTGTTTTTGAGAAAATTCCAAGCTGTTTCCCATAGCGTTTGCAACTTTTTTTTTTTTCTCTTTGAGGTCACACTTGGTAATGCTTAAATTACTTCCGGCTCTGCACTCAGGAATTACTCCTTTTCTAGGGGAACATATGGGACAATGAGGATCAAACAAGGGTTGGCTGCATGCAAGGTAAATGGCCCTCCCCGCTGTTCAATGACTGGCATTGTACAGTTTCAAAATAGCATCTAAGATGTTATTTTAAAAGAAGCTAATTTTGAATTTAGAACCCTATCATTTTAAAGAGACAGGACAGTATACATGGTTAATGCTTAATGTCAAATTAACTTCTGGCTCTTCCCATGAGTTGGTTCTAGAATCTTTAAGTACTGGAACAGTTCTGAGTTTAGCAATGATAATTTATAACACCATTTAGTACAGAGACTTATAGTTCCTTTTGTGTCCCACAGAGGTTGCTCAGATTCTTTTGGCCACGTTTTAAACTTTGTAAGTGTTGGTCAACTCTTTAGAATCTACAAAACGTCTTCAGAAGCGCTTTACATGTTCGCTTATAGCACAAGTATAAGGACTATTTTTACTGAATTAATGTTAAAAAGAAACCCTTAATTGGACTTGAACTCATATCTGCCACAACTGAAATACCAAATATTTTCCCTATAATGAATTTCCTGGTGATGTGTTATGTAGTAATTTTGTAAATCAAAACCATAAACCTTAACTTCTAATTTATTAAAACTTCCTAAAAATTTATTAATTGCAACCATCATAATTTATAGTTACGGATTCGGTTATTTTTCCTGACACATCTCTGTAGAATATCGCTTGAATTGACTTCTGGGGAAGATCCTATTCTGCCTTGCAAAGCAACTTGAAAAGTTTGAACTTAGGGACTCATCAATTAGACTGTGCTCAAGACAGGGCTTAAAGAGGGAAAAAATCAATTCCAGATATAAAACGTTGAGCAAAAATATCTCCCCCTCTCCACCCTCGCACTTCCAACTGGTGCTTAGAAGGGCAGCACTTGTGTCTAAGGCTGATCCTATCTGGTCTGTTTGATTGATTGTTAAATCTATTGATGGCTGAGCCTTTCAGCTAGAATCCCCAGCAGCAAGGTCAGTGGGCTGATTCCTAGCCAGGGAGACTGAGGTTTGAGCAGAGGAATCTCCCTCCCTGCACCGGTTTGAGAAGCTTTTTAGGTATGCAGAACACATCTGCTCAGCCCGGAGCCGGCATTAAAGCACACACTCAAACACACGCACCGCACACAGAGACACACGCACGCAGACACCAGCGCACCAGCGCCTTCCTCGCAAGTGAGGTAGCGTCAGCAACTGCAGTTCTGTCTTCCTGGGCTGCCTGGTTTGTTGGAGTGCTGGAGCCCAGCTTCCCAGAAAGCGAATCATGCCCTGCCCTCACAGCTAGTGGCAGATAGCCACTTCTTCCCGGCTGTTTTCCCAGCCCTGGCAAGAGGGCACCCTCTTCCAAATGCCAGTCTGGGGAGGAGGTGGCTCCGTGCAAAAGGTAAGCCTGCTATTTGCTCTCTCTCCTAATCTGCCAGCTACCTTGCAATGCACTCTCCAGCTAGGCGCTTGTATGTCTTGTATTAGAAACATTTACCAAGTAGAACCATTTATTTTCATTGACAACGACTTTTCCCTCTTCCTCCTCCACCCCCACCTCCAATTAAACCAAAGAAAGCATACCAAGGGTTCAGCATTATTTGGAGGAGGGGTTAAAGTTTGGATGCAGATGGCAACTCTACTTCAGTTACTTCGTCCCCTCCCTTCCAAATTATTTTGCATAAGAAACTCAGCCTTGGGCTATGATTCTTAGGAAAAGCTACATTTAGCATATGTACATTTGAAACCTTTTGAGTTAAGTTGACAATTGTTATGCAATTCCATACGTGTTATTTAAAAACATTTACATTTTCTTTTCCTAGGCTGTAGAAAACATAACCTTAATCTTCCAATACTGGAAAAAAAATGTCAAATGGTTTGAGTCCTTTCCTGGATTTTACTTTGGTGATCTAGACAGGAGTGAAAGTTGCTGAATCACAGAAGTTTAATATGAATGCAAATTGCTGTATTTGTCAGAGAAAGACAGGAAGCAAATGTCTTTTGGTCTTGTTGAGCTTTTATACATAATTGGGTAATGTGGATTTGAAGAGGGGAAGTTTTTCATTGAGATAAGTTAGTCTTGTGCTAATGTGGATATGCTGATCATGGGATAAGTTAAAAAGTTAAGTGGAGGAAATTTCTTCTGCTAAAATAAACTAGATTATAGGATTACATTTAAGGGTTTCTGATATATGAAACTTGGAGAAACTTCAAGAAAACTGTTGATTAATTAGCTTCTCTTTGCTATAATGAGGCTAATCATTATAGCTAGTGTATGCTATTGCCCCAAGTCTCCTGAAAATTTATGTTTCTTAGCCAAAATTCTACATAAAGAATACAGAAAAAAACAATCACTTTTTAACATCTCCATCTTTAAATATCCACTTAATTTCTGCGCTTCATTTTACAAAGTTTTATGAGTGAATGATTGCTATAATTAACTCAGTTGAATTGAAATGAAAAGTATTCTTCAGCATTTATGTGCCCTTTATTGGAAAATCGCACTCCTGATGCATTTGAGTAATCATGAAATTCAAGTGAAGCCTTAAATGAATGTGTGGTAAGCACTGAATTAGAAAGCAGAATGTTCTGCGACTTTTTATAGGTAGCACATTTTACTCCACTGAACTTGTAAGAGTGTCTCTTTTCATTACCTTCCTGAGTCTCTTTAAGCCACCACGTGTCTAAGTGTCTAATTTGCATGGGAGTCTTGACATTACTGCTCTTAGATCTGATATGCGTGCATGATGTTAATGAAAACCTAGGTTTATGTAATAATATCCAGATGTCACCTGAGTTTATAGCAGACTTGACTAGGGTTTTCAAGCCCAGCTTACCAGGTACCCTCTCCTTTGATAACTCTAGAGAACCCTGATCAAAGTATCCACGTGTGAGAGAATGTGTTTCCTATTTCTTTAAAAGTCAAGAAAGTTACCTTCTTCCCTGTCATTAATAGGTCTCTTCAGTATTCATAAAAACCTTAAATCTATAATACACTTCACATTATTTTTTTTTTACTGAATTACTGTGAGCTAGATCATTACAAAGCTGTTCATGATTTGGCTTCAGTCATGCAGTGTTCCAACACTCATCCCTCTACCAGTGCACACTGCTCTTAAAATGCATTTTTCTCTCACTGTTCTCTACTCCTGTTATACTTTGGGTTCCTACATTGGGTGTTCCTAAAATTACAGGAAGATATCATTTTATGCTTTGCTATACAATAAAAAAGGCATTGAGAAAGTACAACTTTACTTCACACTTAGGTTACAGACTTAAAGTCTACTCTAGTACTTCGTCTGTGGTGCTTTGGTTACTGAAGCTGTCAGACAGATATGGTAATATTGTTTCTTATGAAAGCAGATCAGTAGTAACAAGGGAGAGACAGAGGACTTTCTTTTTTTCATGTTGAGTGGGTGGTTTGTAATTTGGACTGGAATCTTGGAGAAATAGAAATCATGGACAAACACTCTCTTCTTTCTTTTGCAAAATGATGACCAACTCAGAGCAATGTAAAACATACAACACTGTAATTTTAACCAGGAGGAGAAAGGTAATTTAATTTCCCTGGAGAAGAAAGATAACTTAATATTGTTGCATAGCAAGCTTTTTGTAATCTTGGTCTCCCTCACTTCATCTTCTCCCTAATGTCTATTTGTGATACAGGTAGTGTGTTAGTTGTTTGCATGTTATGGATTGCTGTTCAGAGCTGTCTTTGCTGAGATAGAATCAATTTAATTTTATTTGCAGTTAAAGGTGAAGACGCTTGTCATCTCTTGCTTCTTGTCTGGGCATTTTAATTCTGAGCACATTTTTTTTCACACTTGATAGCTTCTAGACTTTCTCACAGTAGTTTGACTAATTGGTACTTGTGAATGGAGTTTTTAATAAAGGGAAGAAATAAATATTAAATCAGAAATGAATATTAAATCACTGTTCAATGCTGTCCTGTCACACATAGTTTACTCTCCAGCTCCATGGGGTAGGATTGATATGGCTGTAGCCATTTCTGCACATACATAATGTTGATTTGAAAGGCCTTTGCTAACCTAGAAGACAGCAAGAAAAAAATAAAAAATACAAGAAAATTTTATAAGCTTTCACAAAATACAAACAAGTGCTGGATACTGAGAAAAAGAAACATGTAGTGTATCCAAGAACTGGTTTTCCATAAATTGGCTTAGATTATACACTAGCTCTGACAATGGCATATTGTGTGCACCCTTCAGGGTGTGCTGAGTGATAGCTGTAAATTAGGATGAAGAAAAGAAAAGCTCTACAGTTTCAATATTGAGGGAAATTAAGATCCAGATGGTAGCATTTTTTAGAGCAATACATTGGATGGTGTTATAAGCCTCTATCCTTCTGCCCTGTTATATTGTCTCTGTTAAACAGCAGTTTGGTTGAGGAACTGATTGCTGACAGTCACCTTGCAAACCTAAGAAAGTACACCTCCTTGTCATGTCAAATTTTTCATCTTGGATGAATTCTTTTTATTTCCCTAGTCCTAAATTCTTTCTCCACATCTTTTGGGTGGGGTTAATATTAAATTGATGCTTTTCCTCTTGTCTTTGATTCCTGGGTATCTTTCTTGTGTTATGGATGTATTTGGAAAGGATGTGAGACTAAACATAGAAACACAGTTGCTGTTAGATTTTCCTCTGTCTGAGAAAGACAAAGCTTTCTAATTGCCTTTTCTTTGTGAAGAAAATTCTGTTGAGGACCGATATGGACAGTAACATTTCCTTGTTCAAACTTTAGACTCTGTTTAGTTAGTTTTCTTTCTGTACTCTCTAGTGAGCTTCTCATTCATTGCCTCTATCCAATATCCTGTGTCCCACCTTAGTAGCGTCTCTTCCAGGATCTCTCGTAGAGAGTGAGCCACCTAGTGTTAGTAAATCATAATTTGACTATTCTTAGCTGAGCCTTTCAAGGTGATAGTGTTGCTAATTTTCTATGATGCTGCAAAAGTATGTTTTAGTCTTGTGCTTTTGTGAAATATTTCTTTTGTAGAATTTTCTGCTTCTTAAGTAAACTAGTTACAAACATAAAAAATGAGATCCATCTTTTTTTCTAATGATATGACCTCTTTCACCTTAGTAATTGCTTCCTTGGCATATATTAAAATAGTTTGTGTAATATTCATGTATTTAACAAAGATACACATATCTCCTGTATGATATTCAAAAGAGATTCTCAATATTATCTAATAAATAAAATATATGAACAAAGAAAGAAAGTGGTAACTTTCCCAAGGATAATTAAAATGCATTTGAAAAACATATAAAACTAGTTTAAAATTTATCCTATTCATATTTGAACACATTTTGGTATTTATATACAAATAAGTATAGAAATAGAGGGGGAAATATATAGTCTTATTAACATATGACTTTGTCCTGCTTTTTTTTAAAGAATCTAATCCAGCCAGGTAATAGTGCTGTGGCAGTCAATACATTATTTCCTACTGCTTTCAACATAACTCTTTGGATAATTCAGATCAGCATTGACATTACTACCTGCAGCTTATGTCTGGGCTGTAACTTTTTAAAAGAGTTGTTGCTAATTGCATGCCTTTTGGGACCTAGGATTCTCTAAACAAACATAGCAAATATAAAGGCCTTGTGCTAAGAAGTGATGATTTTTCGTGGTTTTTTTTCCAGTTTAGAGAAAAAATGAGATCTAGCAGGATGAGATCAGTTAAACAGGAAATTCAGTTGAACTTTTTAGTTCTGTCTTCATATAACCAAAAATTAAACCAAATAAGAGAAATTGAATGGCGGGTAATATGGATAACTCTTTAACTCACTTTTTTAATAAAGCCACCATTTAGAAAACATCCAGCCTAGGATCAAATATATATAATCAAGTGTATATATTTGAAGACAACTAAAAGGCAACTAAAATCAATATTTAGGAAGTAGGTAGTTATATATATCCAGGCAAGAATCAAGTATATATGTATATATACATTTATATAACAATATTTATATATAGCTATATACATGATTTATATACTTGTTATATATGTATATATACATTTATCACTTCAATTGATCACTTGACTTCCCGTAGAACATTGATTACTCAAGTGGGCATCAGTAACATCTCAATATGTCCTGTCACATACGAGAGCCCAAGGGCATCTGCACACTCCAGAAACATAAAGAGCCTCAAATATACTTGATTTATATATAAATGCATTTACTTAAATCAAGTATATACATATTTATATACTTGATATATATGTATATATACATATATATCAAGTATATATAAAGGCAACTGAAATCAAGATTTAGGAAACAGGTACGTAAATATACCTGCTTCCTAAATCTTGATTTCAGGTGCTTTTTATAGGTAGTTCAACTTATCCTTGCTGTTGGTCTGACCTCATTATTTAGGCACACACTCAGTATGTGCATTTACGTCGTCCCTTTAAAAAAAAGTAATACATAAGAATTTTTTTTATGGAAGCTTTCTTTCAAATTAGTTTTCTCTAACTTGAAGTTTTATTGCAAGCAGAAAATAATTCTGTTTTACTCTCAAGGCGTCATCATGTAATGGGCTACTAATTTGACGCCCGCTTATAAGTTTGAAGTTCTTAGTCTATTGATTACCCTTGAAGTACAATTACACATAATAATATCATTCTGCTCACTCAAGACTGTTTTGAAAATGCGAAGAACAGTTGGAAGCACATTAAATATAATAGATAATGATCTCAAATATTCAAATCTTTAGAGAATTCATTTGAGACTTCTCATGTATGTATTAGTGATGGGGAGGATGGTGTTGATTGCAACTTAGTTTGGTTTTCACAAATCAGAGTTCATCCAAACTAGTTCATGGGATATGATAACTGTGCACACAGTACCCAAAAAGCATTTCATCATTTCCATGCTATTGACTAACCCTAACCCTAACCAGTACAATGACTTACTTAATAGGAAATAGAGAAAAGAAGATAAATATTTTACTGCACATGAATTTAGGATATGAAACACTGCAGAAAAAGCAATAGCCTATCTCTTTCTCGTTTTCATTTCTTCCATCTTTATCCCTCTTAGCTCCATTTTCTTTCCATCTTTCCTTTTTCTTGGCTTGCGATTTGAATATACTTATTTAGTCTCCTAATTTTGCCATCTCAAAATTAAAAAATCTCCATTCAACATTCACTCCTTGAATAGTGATACATTCAGTTAATTATTTTTCAAAATGTCCTTTTAAATATATGTAAATTAGACTTTTAATGAACTGGAATATTTTACAGATTCTCTGCATAAATCCTATCAGGTGAAAACATATCAACCTGCTGGATATTTTGTACCTTCTTCATTTGCTTCAGAGACTGAGAGTATTTCAATACTGCTGCCTTAAAAAAGTATTTGACTTCAGGGCCAAGGAGACTGCATGCTTTTCTAAAGGAAGTATTCTTCCATTTATTTTTTGCTTTGAGAGGAATGTAAACTTCACCTTCAATGCATCCATTGAAGAAGTGTTTGTACAGGGAGTAAAAAAATAAATATTTCTGTTTTCTAGGTTAGTCAAACAATGTAATATTTACTTATAAGATTACATTTGCTTTTATAATAATATTTCCTAATATCCTCATTATTAAATTAGAACAATAATTCACAATTTCCTATTCTATGAATTACTCTAAAATTGAGCATATTTGTACAGTGATTCTAAATTATATTGGATAAAAAAATAATAGAATAATGCTAAATTATCCTATAGAAAACATGTTATTTAGCTCAATTGTTATTTTTAAAAACTATTGAGGAAGAATTTTATAAACTACGACAACACCGATTGTCAGACTATATTTTAATTTTATCTTTTCCAATGCCCATCAACAGTGACTCACTGAAGCGATAGCACAGAGAGTAAGGTGTTTGCCTTGCATGAACCTGACCAGGGTTCAATCTCAGGCATCCCATATGGTCCCCAAGCAATGCCAGGAGTAGTTCCTGAGCTAAGAGCCAGGAGTAACCCCTGAGCGCCACCGGATGTGAACCAAAAAGCAAAAAAGAAAAAAAAAAAACACAATACCAAAACAGTGACTCTAGTATGGTTTGCTTTAATGTTAGAGTGAAAGTTTCCAATTTTTTCATTGTTCCTTATGACTGAGTTTGTTAGTTTGGTTTTATTAACCATTCATTGTCACACTGTTTTTTTTTGTTACTCAAATGCAGCAAAATAATTAAATATTTTAATGCAAAATGTTGCTTGATGTTGGCTCTATCTTGTATTATAGTTACTAGTTATAATGATTATTTTTTGTGATTTTTTTTTTCTTGGAAAATTCAAATAAGAGTTATGACTTTAGTGGATTTCACTAACATCTTGTCTAGCTCTCTCAAATATTCTGGTACAATGGGAAACTTCATAATCTCCTCCACCTAAGGGATTTTATGAAAGTTCTGTAAGGAAGTAACATATCTTTAGCTCACAAATTGAGGAATATATAAAATAAATCAGATGTGTACACCACCCAATTGTTTTGGAATATGTCGTTTTCATTTATGCAGGAGCATATCTTTCTAACTTCACAGCATTTCCCTGATTTTCTGGTCACAACAAATTGTCTGACCTGCTGTCTGACCTTACTTTGTGTTTATTTTAAATAAATAAATTACAAATTTCAAGTGCTGCTTGAGAGGAAGGAAGGAAACAAGAAAAGAGAAAAAAGGGAGAGAGGGTTAAAAAGAGAGGGAGGGAAGTAGGAAGGACGAAAGGCAGGAAGGAAGACAAGCAGACTGCTGAGATGAACATTGAAAGGACAAACTCTCCAACTAAAAGATGTGCATCAATCTTTCTTGCCGTTTAAATATATATATATATATATATATATATATATATATATATATGACAATGTATAAAGATTTAGGTAATTATTGCAATTTTGTCTATGCTAATATCCCTGATACAAACTTTTTTTCTTAAAGATTTTTATGATGTTAGAGATGAAATGCAGGACCCCGTCTATATGAAATGTTTACTCTGCAATTGAGCTACGTTTCAGCCAATACATAACTATTAAGCACTAGAACTTATATCTTCTGTCTTATAACTTATATGCTAATAAAATCTCTTTGGTATAAAGAATTACATACAAAACTCAGTCCATAAGTTACCTCTATGTAATTTTTCTAATGTTCAGAGACATTATTTCACATATGTTTTTAGCAAAGGCTTCACAGTGATTAAATCAACTAAATATCTTAACAAACAATGAAAGCTTTCCAGTTGCTTTTGGGTTACTGGTTTGACACACAAGAATTAACATAATTCCTATAAGTGTAGCCATAGAATATAGTGCAGTGTTCTACTGTGTCTTACATATAATTTATATGTGCTTAATATTTTTATAAAATTAAATTTAACCTTACTACAATCTACTTGTAGACTGTAGATCCCTAGTTTTTATTTTAATGTCAAGATTTATATAATTTTAAAAAATGTGCTTTTACTCTGTTATAATTATTTCAAATATTTAATATTTGAACATTTAGTCAGGGATATAAAAATATGATGAGGAAGTCTTGACATTAATTTTATTTTTGATGAATGTAATATTATTTTATGAAAATTATAGGCCTTTTTATCACTCTGCTGGAGCCATAGGTTTAGTTTTCTCTGGACATAGACCTAACAGTGATCAGGACTTATTCTTTCTGTGTGTTCAGGAATCACTCCTGGTGGTGCTCAGAAACCATAAGTGCATAGGGATCAAACCCAGTTGGTCACTTTCAAAACAAGCTCCTGCTCACCCCCAGAACAGTAATTTAAAACCTGACCTTTTTCCTGCAACATTTTTTAAAGCTTTATTTAAACAGTGTGACTTACAAAGTTGTTCACAGTACAGTTGTTTCAGGTATTCAGTTCCCAACACCAGTCCTACCACCAATGTGCCATTACCACCACCAAAGACCCTGGTTTCCCACCCACCCCCATGCCTGTTCCTTTAGCAGGCACTATTATATTGGTTATTACTATATATATCTAGTTGCAGTGGTATTGTTACTTCTTTTTTGATCCTTTTTTAATTTTTTTATTATACCACCGTGAAACATACAATTACAAAGGTGTTCATAATTGGTTCTTGGTAATACAGTATTCCAGCACCCATCCCTCCACCAGTGCCCCATTTCCACCACCAATGTACCCCTCCCTCCCATCCCCACCCGCCTTAATAGCAGGTACCCCAGTTTCCTCTCTTTCTCTCTCTCTCTCTCTCTCTGTCTCTGCATCTCTCTCCCTCTTATTTTACACATTGTGGCTAGCCCTGCAGATAGTTAGAGTTAATCACTTAAGTCTCTTTGTGTATATTCAGTGGTGAGTTTTAATCTGCCATTACAATTTCCCATATTTATTAAAACACTGGTATATATATCCTATTAATGAATGCAGTCATTCTATATCTGTCCTTTTCCTTCTGACTAATTTCACTCAGCATGATAGACTCCATGTCCATCCATTTGCAGGTAAATTTCATAATTTCATCCTTTCTGACAGCCGCATAGTATTCCATAGTGTAGATGAACCACAGTTTCTTTAGCCAGTCCTCTGTTCTCGGGCATTTAGGTTGTTTCCAGATTCTAGCTATAGTGAATAGTGCAGAGATGAATAAAGAAGTACAGATAGTGTTTCTGCTATGTGTTTTTCGGTCTCTAGGGTATATTCCCAGGAGTGCTATTGCTGGATCAAATGGGAGCTCAATATCTAGCTTTCGGAGGAATGTCCATATTGTTTTCCAAAAGGGCTGGACCAGTCGGCACTCCCACCAGCAGTGGATGAGAGTCCCTTTTTCCCCACATCCATGCCAGCACTGGTTGTTCTTGCTGTTTTGGATGTGTGCCAGTCTCTGTGGGGTGAGATGGTACCTCATTGTTGTTTTGATTTGCATCTCCCTGATGATCAAAGATGAAGAGCACTTTTTCATATGCCTTTTGGCCATTCGAATTTCTTCTTTTTTGGAAGCTTCTGTTCATTTCTTCTCCCCATTTTTTTGATGGGGTTGGCTGTTTTCTTCTTGTGGAGTGCTACCAGTGCCTGATATATCCTGGATATTAACCCCTTGTCAGATGGGTATTGGGTGAATATCCTTTCCCACTCTGTGGATTGTCTTTGTATCTTGGTCACCGTTTCTTTTGAGGTGCAGAAGCTTTTCAATTTTATATAATCCCATTTGTTTATCATTGCTTCCATTTGCTTGGTCAGCGGTGTGTCGTCTTTAAAGATACTTTTCGTTTCGATGTCATAGAGCGTTTCTCCTATGTTTTCTTCGATGTACCTTATAGATTCATGTCTAATATCGAGATCTAGAATCCATTTTGATCTGACTTTTGTGCATGGCGTTAGAAGGAGGTCTAAGTTCATTTTTTTACATGTAGCTGCCCAGTTTTCCCAGCACCATTTGTTGAAGAGGCTTTCTTTGTTCCACTTAATATTTTTTGCTCCTTTATCGAAGATTAAGTGGTTGTATATTTGTGAGTGCGTTTCAGGATACTCAGTTCTATTCCATAGGTCTACGGGTCTGTCTCTATACCAATACCACACTGTCTTAATTACAACTGCTCTGTAGTAGAGCTTGAGGTTGGGGAAATTGATACCTCCCATCTTCTTTTTCCCAAGGATTGCTTTAGCTATTCGTGGGGTTTTATTATTCCATACAAATTTCAGGAGTGTTTGTTCAATTTCTTTGAAGAACATCATGGGTATCTTTATAGGGACCGCATTAAATCTGTATAAAGCTCTAGGGAGTATTACCATTTTGATAATGTTAATCCTTCCAATCCATGAGCAGGGAATGTGTCTCCATTTCCTCAGGTCTTCTTTTATTTCCTGAAGTAAAGTTTTGTAGTTTTCTTTGTAGAGATCCTTTACATTCTTTGTCAAACTGATTCCTAGGTATTTGATTTTCTGCGGTGCAATTGTAAATGGGATAGTTTCTTTAATGTCCCTTTCTTCTCTTTCGCTGTTTGCATATAGGAAGGCCATTGACTTTTGGGTATTGATTTTGTACCCTGCTACTCTACTATAAGAATGTATTATTTCTAGGAGCCTCTTGGTAGAGAGTTTTGGGTTTTCCAGGTATAATATCATGTCATCTGCAAATAGTGATAACTTGGCTTCTTCCCTTCCTATCTGGATGCCCTTAATGTCTTTTTCTTCCCTGATTGCTATGGCAAGTACTTCCAGTACTATATTGAATAGAAGTGGTGAGAGCGGGGCAGCCTTGTCTTGACCTTTTTACTGAGCTATCAAGTGCGAATTGGACCATCTGTGTTATTTCTTTCACTTATTGATTTCTGCAACATTTTGTATTTTGCAGATCATTCAAAGAGATACCGTGAGACACAGAAATGGTTAAAAAATGTTTGATGGTAAAGCAATAATAGTGGAGAAGAAAATAAAAATTACAATACATTATCAATAGCTAAACATTACTTTGTGTGAGCTTTTGTTTTTAAGTAAAATTAACTGAATGCTACCTTGTTTGTATTCAGATTGATTTTTTAAAGTTACCTATAGATACTAGTTATGAAGGGAATGATTCTAGAAAGGTATAGATAAAATACAAGAAGCAAATTTTATTGTTAATACTAGTGTACTGGGTTATTTCTCTAAAATATAGTACTGTATTTCTCTGGGTTGTCATTCCCTAGGGAAAGGTGAGAGAAGATCTTTTTGGGTTGATGAATATTTTATTTGCTTTTCAGTTGCATTTTCAATTTTCTGTAGGGAAGGAAAACTCAGAGTAAAGAAATATCAAGGGAGTTAGGGTAACTATTACATAGACTTAGAGACTCAACTTATATGACTGTGTAATAACAAACCTGCTTCTCTAAGTCTTTTTGTATCAGTATTTTCTGCCTTCACTATACAGAGTAAGACAGTCCAAATATCAGCTTAATTTTCTTTTCTAAGCTTTTTGGACTGAATGTAAAATTTGGCTTACATTAAACTCTCAGGAATGTAGAAAGGCTGCTGATATCCTGATTTTTTTTTTGTACTCTCAGACCATTTCCCCTCGTACTTAAAAGAGCCTTAAGCAGGACCCTTCATTTAGGGCAGGAGATAGAGAGAGAAAAAAATTGTAGGATTCCAATATGAGATCTCTTTCATTGCAGAAGAGAGTGAACAAGTGAGGAAATGTCTTTAACTCCTTTTTCTGACCCTAGGTTATTCAAAAAATAAGTCTCTTTTTTGGCTAAACTCTTGTAGAGAAAACTATTAAATAAAATAAATGTTCTTATTTTTATAAATAAAAATGTCTGGGAGAATAAATCTAAGCTTGTAATTCAGGAACTCAAACCTGCATTGTCTTTGGAGGAGTAGAGGGAAGATCAAGGTAAAGATCTTGATGTGTAGTGGATGGTTGGAATAAAGTAGTCACTGCATTCTGCATTTGGAGTCAGAGAATGTGAAGTACTGAGCTCAAATGACATCTGAAAGGCAGTTCATGAAGGAGCAATAAGGAGAGTCTGCAAGTAAAATGCTACTTTTTTTTTAAATAGCTGTATGCTAGGAAATTTTTTCAAAAGCGGTTTCTGCTTCTCTCCCTTTGTCAATAAGCTTCATTCTAAGTAATCAGTGTTATTGATACCATATCAATTTCTGAACATTCAAATGTGGCCAAGTTGACAGAAATTAGTAGAGGAAATCCCTGTAATTTTTGTTCCTTTTTTTTAACTTCACTTGGTGTGTGTGTGTGTGTGCGTGTGTGTGTGCAAGTGCATGCGTAAGAGAGAGAGACAGAGAGAAAGAGAGAGGGACAGAGACAGAGAGGGGCGGGCGGGCAGGAGGGAGGGAGGAGAGACAGATGGTGCATGTGTCTGTGCTTAGAATTCCTTGACCATTACATGTTTTCATCTCAAGGTTAATTAAGTTGAGGTATTTTTTTATTTACTTATCATCTATCTATCTATCTATCTATCTATCTATCTATCTATCTATCTATCTATCTATCTATCTATCTATCTATCTATCTATCTATCTATCTATCTATCTATCTATCTATCTATCTATCTATCTATCTATCTCTGTCTGTCTGCCTGTCTATCTATCTGTCTATCTGTCTGTCTATCTGTCTGTCTGTCTGTCTGTTTTTTATTTATTGCTTTTTGGTCACACCCAGCAATGCTCAGGGGTTATTCCTGGCTCTACACTCAGGAATGTTTGCCTTGCACATAGCCAACCCATATTCTATACCCGGCATTTCATATGGTCCCCGAGCACTGTCAGGAGCAATTTCTTAGCGAAGAACCAGGAGAAACCCCTGAGCATTGCCGGGTATGACCCAAAAAAGCAAAAAAAAAAAAAAAAAAGATAGAAGTAAAGTGATATACACAATAACCTTTCAGTATTTTTATTGCATATCACAATGCCCAAAAGAGGTGAGAGAGAGAGAACGAGAGAGAGAGAGAGAGAGAGGAGAGCGAGAGCGAGAGTGAGAAAATGAGAGAAGAAAAGTCACTGCCAGGATGCTGGGGAGCTGGCCCTGGGGACGGGTGGGAGGGAAACTGGAGACAATGGTGTTGGGAAAAATACACTGGTGGAGCGTGGAGTAATGGGTGTTGGAACACTGTATGTATCACTGTCAAGAACAGTGTTGTAATGGTCTGTCTCACAGTGATTCAATTAAAAAAGTTCAGTGACTGTATTTCAGGTCTCATGTTTACAGTATTGTTGAGTCTGTGCTTTGGATACATAGCAACAGCACTCTCCCATGTCACTGGTATACCCCAGACCCGTGTTTCTCCTGTCTCTAAAACTAATGTTAGTGTAAATAATTTTGTAAGTGAATAACAGAAATTCTCGAACATTAATTAACATATTTTCCCAATAAGGCTTCTCTAAATGTCTATAAATTGTTAAAACTTGATCATGTAACTTCCCACAATCTTCATACCTATGTTTAAACCTTGACATCTCCCATAGGGTATCCAAGACTATCAGGAGTTACTCCTGAGTGCAGGACCAGGAATAAACCCTGTGGGCTACCAGATATTGCATTAAAAAACAAGGAAAAAAAAGTCCTGAATTAAATGTTTTAGATATGTGCATTTGTTGGCAGAAGGTAGATATAAGGATATGTGAAGGAAGGTCTGATGGATACTGCCTGTTAACAGATACACAGGGACTTCTGGCAGACTGTCTCCCAATAGAGTTAGTATGTAGAATTCCCTAGTGAGACTGTTAATCAAGCTGCAGGTACACAGAGAAGGCTATCCTAGATCATTTCTCTGCACATTTCCTTGTTGGCTGTAACTAGCCCAAGATGGAGTCTAATGGACAATGCTTAAAGTTAGGCAGAAAACAGGTTTTTCTTGTTCTTCTGTCTGACATGTCCTTGCCATCATGGGCTACTCCTGAAGGCTACATTAGCAACTGTTATGCGTTTTCTTTTGTTTCTTTTTTTTTTTTTTTTTTTTTGCTTTTTTGGGTCACACCTGGCAATGCTCAGGGGTTTCTCCTGGCTCTGCACTCAGGAATTACTCCTGGCAGTGCTCGGGGAACCATATGGGATGCCGGGATCGAACCTGGGCAGGCATTGGCTGGCCTCCTGCAAGGGAAACACCCTACCCACTGGGCTATCACTTAGGCCCCTATTCGTTCTTTAGTTCATCTCATCTTACCTAGATAGCACCCCCTGCAGGTTTTTGGTTCCTGGTTGTCTCCTTCCTATTATTCCTAAGTCCTATTCAATGAGTGTGAACTGTCTTTGTAATGTAAACCATGCAAACTTTAAGCTGTATTGCCCTTTGAAAGGTTGGGATAAGAGAGTTGGGGTCTTGGTGGAGGTAGTCAGTCAGCTAAGGTCAGTCAGCTCAAGTGAGTCAGCTAAGGTCAGTCAGCTAAAGTCAGTTAGCTGCTGTTAGTCAGCTGCCAAGATGAGAGCTGCTGCCCCTCTGGCTGGTGATATTAAAAATATTAATGGATATACGTCGTGTTCCTGGTGTCTCATCTCTGCACCTCCAACCCGACAGGACATTCCTGCTTCATGCATTAAAGTAAATCTTTGGGGTTGGAGTGATAGCACAGCGGGTAGGGCTTTTGCCTTGCATGTGGCCAACCTTGGTTCGATCCCTGGCATTCCATATGATCCTCTGAGCACAGTCAGGAGTAATTCCTGAGTGAAGAGCCAGAGGTAACCCGTGAGCATTGCCGGGTGTGACCCAAAAAACAAACAAACAAAAGAATTAAAAAAAGTAAATCTGTGCTGCATTTTATTAAGATAAAAATGTTATTCATACTTTCCTCATTTCCAGGACTATAAACTTATTTGGACTTATATATTATGTTTGTAATATTAAAATTGTATTAATTTAATTTTGGTTTTGGAATTATACCACTTAAGACATGCTCCTGACTTTGTGCTCAGGAATCACTTGTGGGGATGCTTAGGGGAACAGGGTTGGTGCTAGGGATAAAACCAGTGTTGATTATTTGCAAGTGTAGTGTCTTAATCCCTGCACTATCTCCCAACAGCATAACTTTCTTTTTTTATAAGTATTTTATTATACCACCGTGAGATATACAAATAAAAAGATATACAATTAAAAAGTTCATATTTGGGTTTTGGTCATACAGTGTTCCAGCACCCGTCTCTCCACCAGTGCCCATCTCCCACCACCAAAGTCCCCGGTTCCCTCCCCCTCCCCAGCCCACCTCCATGGCAGGTTCTTTTGATCTTTTTTTTAAGTATTTTATTATACCACCGTGAGATATACAAATAAAAAGATATACAATTAAAAAAGTTCACATTTGGGTTTTGGTCATACAGTGTTCTAGCACCCGTCCCTCCACCAGTGCCCATCTCCCACCACCAACGTCCCCGGTTCCCTCCCCTTCCCCAGCCCCCTCCATGGCAGGTTCTTTATTTCTTTCCCTTCTCTCTCTCTTTCTCTTTTCCTTCCTTCCAGACTATGGATTACAGAACATACATTAAGAGGTTGGCATGTGTATCCTTTTGCCTCTATTTAATGCTCAGTTCTAGGTTGGCATTAGTACCCTCGACAATTATTAGCACACCCAACAGCATAACTTTCTCATCTTTGAATTTTCATAGTCCTAGTAAGACATAAATCAGTGCAAAATATAGGTTGAGCAAGTTTTAGTGACAATGATAGAGACTGTTTGGTTCTCATCAGTTTTATTAAACATGCCCTACCTCTCAATGATTAATTAAAATATCTACTTTCAAAAGTGTATTTCACATAAAGTTTATAAATAATATTTAATAATAAACTATATATTTTATTACCATATAGATACAGGTTGTCTTTTTTTTCAGCAACAATTTTATGAGAAACTGAAAGGAATCATATAGAAACTCTAAATATTACTTAGAAAACCATTGTTTTATGTATAGTTTTGCATTTTGAGGTTTTGTTTTCAGGCACTAAGACCAGACCTGTCATGTGCTATAGATCACTGTCACTATCACTATCTTCCCGTTAATCATCTATTTGCTAGAGTGACCATCAGTAATATCTCCATATGTCCTGTCTCATGCTAGTAGAACCCAAAGGCATCTTCTTGCTCCAGGAACATAAAGAGCCTCAAACCATTATATTAGGTCACAGGAATGACCTAATATAAATGTTACTGGTATTTGGCATATCAAATACTACACAAGCAGCTTGCCAGGCTTGCCATGCGGGTGGCATACAGTTGTAGTCACCTCTAAATAAAGTATTTATTGATGAACTGCGTGGCTGCAAGCGGCCGCGAGCCGGGCTGTAATAATCTGGTCTGCTGGGTGGAGTTGTGACGATAGAGAAGTCCGGATGTGGAAAATGGCGGGCCCCATGGAGTAGGGGAGGGTGGACTGGCTTGTTGTGAGGCTCTGCTGGGGTGGCAGGTCAGGGCTAGAACCCGCCATGCCTCCCTGGGCACCTCACGAGCAGCTGGGCACAGGGAGAGCAAGTAGCAGCTCTGCCCCATGTCTGAGAGTCTCTGGTTCAGCATACCTGGGCCGGATTAAAAAAAAAAAAATACTGCTTCAGGGTGGCTGTGGATGATCTGGGCTGTGATAGTCTGGTCTGCTGGGTGGAGTTGTGACGAGAGGGAAGTCCGGATGTGGAAAATGGCGGGCCCCATGGAATAGGGGAGGTTGGGCTGGCTTGTTGTGAGGCTCTGCTGGGGTGGCAGGCCAGGGCTAGAACCTGCCATGCCTCCAGGGCACTTCTCGTGCTATAGATAAAGTTACATAATATTCTGCCTTGTGTAGAGTTCTGGGGCTGACTCTCCAAGTTATGGTATAATCAGAAAAGATATGATGGTATAGACTATGACTCATTTCCAAATTTTTTGTTGTTGAAAGTTAATCTTACAATTCCAAAAATGTTCAGGCAATGCAATGACATGGTAAGTGGGTTTTTATATGAATGTTCTAAAGTTGTATTCAGGTCACTCAATGCATTGCCGAGTCATGCTCACATAGAAAATAATATGTTTTGCTTCCTGTTAGCAAATTCATTGGATAAAGTTTAATAAGTGTTTTCAAATAAACTGCTTCAAATATTTAGCATTTTTTCACATATTTGCTACAACTTGATTCCAGATATTATATTTACTTCAGATTTCTTAATAAAATGCAACCATTGGATAAACTATCATAATTCTCCCCAGTTCCCAGTATTGTTAAGTCTGTGATTTACCCACTACCGTTACATGTTTTTTCATTTTCTAAAATGTTTTTACCTTTGGCTTCTTTTATATGAAGTTGAAAATTTTAGTAGCGTTTTCTAACATACACTTTTCTATTATTCAGCTTCTTTTTTTTTTTTTTTGCTTGTAGTCTGGTTACCTTCTATGTGATCTACCCGGATCCTAAAGAGCACCTTAATCTAGAAGATAATGAGATTAACTATTTGGAAAACTAATTTTGTAATTGCAGGATGTTGATATTAGTGATTTCCTACAGGTAATCAAATGCTTCAAAAATGTAGTGTATCAGTATACCTAGAGGTCTCATTAAAGCATAAACTATTGGTCCCAGCATCAAATTTCTGATTTAGTAAATCTCTGTTATGTTATAATCAAAATTATGTTATAACCAAATTAATTACAAATATTAATTTATTTGTACTTTTATGTTATAACCAAATTAATTACAAATATTAATTTATATTTAATTTGGTTATAAAACACCCTCAAGGTGTTGTAGCTGCCCCACAAGGTGTTGCAGGTGTGGCTGAGGTGCCCAGCTGTATCAGCCGGTGGCAGACAGAAGACAGGCTTGTCTACACCCAGGGCTCTGCCCCACCCTGGATGGTTGATGGTCTGACATAGAAAAATACTGGACCTCCTGGGATGAACCCAGACTCACGGCAGAGCCTGGCAAGCTACCCTTGGTGTATTTGATATGCCAAAAACAGTAACAATAATGGACTTCATTCCCAATGAGTGGAGATGTTACTGGCGCCTGCTCGAGCAAATCGATGAACAATGGGAAGACAAGTGATACAAGTGAATTACAAATATGCTATTCCTGCTAATTTGGTGTCATTTAAAAACCACTATCATAATATGGGTCCTGCAAGATAGACAATGGGTAGGATACTTGCCATGCATGCAACTGGCCTGGATTCAATTCGTGACACCCCATATGATGCCTAAAACACCAGCAGGAGTGATCCCTGAATTAGAGTTAGGAGATAGCCATGACCACCAGCAGGAGTAATCCTTCCAACATAAATAAATATAGAAAACCACTACTGTACTAGGGAAGGGTACTCACAGTCAAATTTATGCATGTTAGTGTGTTAGTAACAACTGAGATCCAAAGTATTTCTTATGATTCACCACATACATCAGTATGCTCTTCTGTGTTACAAATTTATATAGAAAGCATGTGTTAATATAAATATAAATTATTTACTGTTTGTCACTTCATTCTGATCAGAATACATATTTTTAAATTTATATTTAAAAAAAATTTGCTTTTCTAATTGCCAAAACTTGTAAATGCTTTCCAAGGTAATTTTTTTAATATGAGGTATTCCATGATATATTCTAGTAGTATATTTCCAAGTTGATTTTGAATGTGTGATTTCTTTTCCAGAACATCTTAGTTTAAATCCATATTTATAACTTGCTGAAATGGATAAGTACTCATTTCTGAAAACAGGAGTGCATACCTGTCTCTAAGAGTTCTACATCCAGTTTAATGTAGGAAATAATTGTTCCTGGTGGCCTCACTCCACACAAGGAAAGCAGAATGAGAATTGGGTTGATTATTGTTTTAATTTTGCTTTAACATTTTCTGTATCTGGGTATTAATGCCTCCAATCAATACAAATGGTACATAAACATCAGCAAAGGGCTGAAAAATGATTGTTGTGTCATTGTAAAAGATCAGATGATTCCAAGCCAAGGCAGAGCTATATTAATATAAACGCTTTCTATTTTTTTTTTTGGTAAATTAGTTTTTTGCTCTAGACCAAAAAAAAAAAAAAAAAAAAAACTAGAAATGACTGAAAAGTTGCAGCAACTCAAAATTTGAATATGTTTTAAGAGGAAATAAATAGCGCCGCAGTTTCCTAGATGAAAGGAAACATATAAAGAAGCCAAGAAAAGATTGTGACTAAACCGGACAGTTGGAAACGTGCAACTTTTACAGGTAATCAGACCAAAGCAGGAATGGTGCTCTCAAAAACACAGTTTAGGTATAATTTTCTTTAATGTCTTTTCACTTTGTTTCTCTGCATTTAATCTTAAATTTAGTGGATGGCATCAAAGCAGATAAAACTTACAGATTTTGTTCCCAACATGTTTATAACAGAACACTTTCTCAAAAGATGGGATTTGAGTTTAACCTGCAGTCCTGTGTGCACTAGTCTAAGCACAACTGTTTGGTGTCTATGGCCTGCCCACACAACTACTTAACTTAAGAATCTGTATAGCTTTCTCGGAAACGTGGCCTCATACACTCCCACACGCTTCCTGTCAACAATGTTCCACAACTAATGTGAAAAATCTATGGACGTATTTACAGACAACATATTTTATCTTGAAACATTGTAAGAATAAATGCATTGTAAAAATAAATTCAGGAATAAATTGGAGAATGGTGAGATCCTGGTGGTGAATCTGTAATACAGCTCATGAAGGATCTTGATGTATTGCCTTTGAAAGACCTGTTTGGCTAGGACTTCGATGACCGCTTCAGTCTCAACAGAGTCAAAGGCTTTCTTTAAATCAATGAATGTTAGACAGAGCGGCATCTTGAACTTTCTACAAACCTCAGTGAGCTTGATTATTGTGTGGATATGGTCAATAGTGCTGAATTCTTTTGGAACCCACTTGCTTGCATGGTTGTCCTTCCGAAATGCCATGTCAGATTTCAGACATGAAATCTGAATTCATGTCTGAATTCATGGTTCAGCAGGGAGATACCATTTCTCAGAAACTCTTTAGCGCTATTAGACAATTAGAATGGGAAGGAGTGGGAGTGAAGACAATCGGCAACTACAGCACCTCCACTTTGCTGATGACATCATTCTGATAACACCAAAAAATTAGCCCAGCGGCCCAAATGCTGGCTGACTTCAATCAAGAATGTGGAAATATAGGTCTACACCTGAATCTCAACAAAACTATGTTCATGAAAAATGAGCTAGTTCCAGAGGCCCCATTCACTCTCAACAGAACAAAAATTTCTGAATGCACCATTATGTGTACCTAGGTCGAGAAGTCAACATGATGTATGACCTAAAACCTGAGCTGCGCAGGAGAAAGAGAGCGGCATAGAATGCCTTCAAGAGCATCGAAGAAATAGCTAAAAAGGACAAAGAACCTCCGACTCTGGGTACATCTCTTCGACTCCACCATTCCCCCTGCATTAACATACACCTCAGAAACATGGACCCTACGAAAGTAGGATGAGAATGCTATTCAATTCTCCCAAAGAGGAATAGAAAGAGCTGTGCTAGAATCTGGAATTCCAACCTCCATTGATGATCCAGAGACAGGGACGCTTTCTCGTTTGCCAAGGCATCTAAAATCAGATGGGCTGGACATGTAATGTGATTTGGAGATGATGCTGGATTAGAGCCATTACTGACTGGATCCTACCGGACATCAAACTATCACGTGGCCGACCACCTACAAGATGGTCAGACTTCTTCGTCAAGACCATGAACAAACGGTTTGAGGCTCTTCGTTTTCATGAAGCAATCAAATGCCATTGGGCTACACTGGCACGTCATAGGGTCAAATGGAAATGTTACTGGCGCCTGCTCGAGCAAATCGATGAATAATGGGACGCCAAGTGATCAAGTGAAATTGGAGAAAACAATACAGTTTTTAATTGTGGCCCCAAAACAAACAAAAACCCAAAAAATATGAGATATTAAAGTCTGTTGCTTTAGTCACATGGTGCTAGGGACAAACACACATCTCTGACGTATATAGCATTCACTCTGCTCTATTCACCTACGTCTCTGCACCTGTTATTAATTTTAGATGATTCACTGTATCACTGTCTTCCCGTTCATCATCGATTTGCTCGAGCGGGCCCCAGTAACATCTCCATATGTCCTGTCTCATGCTAGTAGAGCCCAAGGCATCTTCTTGCTCCAGGAACATAAAGAGCCTCAATCCATTCCGGAATGAGGTCTATAATTGTTACTAGTATTTGGCATATATATCAAATACAACACGGGTAGCTTGCCAGGCTCTGCCGTGCAGGTACGCATATTCTTGTAGGCATCTCTAAGTCCAGCATTTATTGATGAACCGCGCGAGCCGGGCTGATAGGCTGGTCTGCTGGGTGGAGGTCTGACGAGAGAGAAGTACGGATGTGGAAAATGGAGGCCCCTCATGGAGTGGGGGTCATCTGGCTTGTTGCGAGGCTCTGATGAGGTGGCGGGCCAGGGCCAGGTGGCGGGCCACCATCCCTCCCGGGCGCCTCGTGAGGCGATTATTATACATTTATTTATAGATATTTATTTATATTTATATAAGATGATTATTTTACATTTTTTCATATGCATATTTTATGTATGCATTACTTAGGCAGATAGATAAATATATCAGAGAATCTTGGAAAAAGTCAAGACAAATCAGTTTCAAATAAATTCTATAATTTCTATATATATATTAGTTTGATTAATAATTTTTTTGTGTGTAAAAGGGAAACCCTCCTACAGGAACCAGGGATCCAGACATTATTCGTAGAGATTATTGGATAATTGTGCAAGTCTTACAGTTCAGTATGCCAGCCCAGTGATGTGGTTCTGTTCTGGTCCAATGGTACAAGAACCACAAGGCCACAAGATCAAAAGCCCTGCAGTGCTCAGGGACCAGTAGGACTACATTTGATAGTGCTTGAGAGACCAAGTGATGTGAGGTCCTTTGATTTATCTCCTGGTGCAATATAATTCTTTATTCATAATCAAATAGAGTCCAGGAACTTCAAATATTTTTATTCTTGATATCATATAAAATACCAATAACCAGGATGATAGAAATAATGTTGCATTCCTGTGCCATTACATATACTCCCTGTCCTGTTGTTTATTTAGAATTGCTTCATGTAGAAATGTGCAATAAGAGACCAGAGCGATAGTCCAGCGGGTAGGGCGTATGCCTGTGCCGGCCTGGGTTCGATCCCTGGCATCCCCATATGGTCCCCCAAGCACCACCAGGAGTAATTCCTGAATGCAGAGCCAGGAGTAACCCTTGAGCATCGCTGGGTGTGACCCAAAAAAGAAAACAAAAAGAAATGTGCAATAATAGTGATCTTGTCTCCAATCCCTTCAATTCTTTAATATGTATAAATATAATGAGCCTACTCTAACCTGAAGATAGAAATTTTGTGATGGAAGAATGAGAAGTGGTGAACAAAAAATTATTCAATCGAAATGTATTTTTAGGTAGGTATAATTGTTGACATTTCAAATAACTCTTGATAATAAGTAAAAAAATTAATTACCACATCCTTCTGGTGAATAATATTAAAACATACAATGGTTATTTTCCTATTATTGTTTACTGACCTCATGAGAAATTTGATTACAAAATGAAATTTCTAACGTTAGGGGGAAAATTATTCACTATAAACTAAAATATAAATACGTAGCGAAGAGAATTAGAGAAATAGAACATCTGCTATTATTTTTCTTCCTTCCCAGAAAGATTATTTTCACCATTTTGATGTTATAGAAAGCTCTTATGAAAGAAAAAGAATAAACTTACAGTGAGTCTTTTTTTTCCTTTTTTAAAGTTTAGTATATCTTGTTTATTGTTATTCACATCTAAAGTTCAGAGTTTCATGTTGATTCTGCTGGATCTAGGAATAAAAAAAAATAACAATGCAATGAAGTAAATTTTCTCACCAGACAAAACCCTGGAAAATAATGCCTTTTGTATTCTCTGAGATCATGTTGAAATTCCTCACCATGAGACAGTATAGAAAATGCCTCTGCTGGAAGATAGCTTTGTTCAGTGGAAAGGGCAAAAGAAGAAAATTTCAGGGGGTTTGAGCTGACTATACCATTAGCCAGGACATTATAAAGCAATGAGCTTAGGAAAATTTGACTACCTTCTCCGCTACTTCACGAGAACACTAAGATTTGGACAAGAGAAAGGGTTTCCTAAAATTATGCAGATTGACACAGTAACAGCTTGTTTTTTGCTAATAAAAAAAAACAATGTGGGAGAGAAGTGATTTTCAACTGTGCACTAGAGAGATAGTAGCGTGGGTAGGGGAGTTCTCCTTGTATGTGGCTGAGCTAATTTCAATTTCTGACACCCCATATGATTCCTGAGTGTTCCAGGAGTTTTCCTTGAACTGAGTCAAGAGTAAGCCCTGAGTACATTGGATGTGACCCAAACACACAAACAAAATGGACAAGCTACGTCATGTCAGCATATCCTGCTACGAAATGGACAGTGCTGGATATGTCACCATATGTGCCTTATGTGGAATAAGATTTAGAGTAAATACTGTATAAAAATGTTTCTGACTAAAATCATTTTTTAAAATAAAAGGTAAAGCTAGAATGCTTACTAAAATTGTTATAATTTTAAATGGTAATATTTTAAAATGGAATTTCCAAAAATGTCATTTGACTATATCTAGATATCTAGATATCTAGAATATAGATAAATGTAGATCGTATCTATATATTTCAGAGATAGTCAAAAGATATGTGTGTATATATATATATATATATATATATATATCAGAGACAGGATACATCTATATATCTTGATATGTATAGATCTCAGAGATAGGAGATATATTCTGCCACCATCATTATACTTCTATACCTTGGGAAATAAATTGTCACTATAAGCTATACTATATCTAGGCATAAGTAAAGTATGAAAAGCAAGAAATAGAGCCCCAGCTATAAGCTCATTGGATTGCGTACATACTTTGAATCACTGGCAATTCTTACAGGTTCAAGTGATTGTACCCATCCTAACTTGCTTTCCATAATAATAAGGGATGGTTAGCATTTTGTGTTCCTGTCAGATATTTGTCTTCTTTAAAGACATTTCTATTCAAATCTTCTGACCATTTTCTTTTTTTGGATTCTGTTCTCTTTTCTCTGTTTTTGACCTTTAAGAGCGCTTTTCACATGTTTTCTGTGTGGTATTTTAAATATATAGTGAAAACAAGTCTACTAAGATTTTGTTGGGATTTTTGTTATTCAGAGATATTTTCTATAGTTACTCTTTATCCTGTATGATATCTTTGTTACCATTTGCTATTAGGATGCTGCTGGAGCCACAAAACATATTTTGAAATATTCCCTTCTCAATTTTTTGTTTCTATATCATTATTCCCAGATTATTTTAGTTTCTAGGCTACCACGGAGTTTGTATAAAGGATTTCTCATCATATCTTAATTATAACATACAATTTAAATTTGTTCTCATTCTAACAGTAAATATTTTTTACCTTTATAAATTCTCATTTTGTGTTTTGCTTTTGTGTGTGCATGTGCTTAAATATTTTTGTAGGCAACACAAAGATAAAAAATTTGTAATATAATATTTTATAATTATTCTAAACATCTGATTTTTACGAACTATAGAAATGATCCCTGAAGCATAGTCTTCAACATCTGATTTTTAAAGGCATTCAATAAGCACTATAATATTTTTATATAGCATATGCTAATATTAAGTATGTTCTTAAATAGATTGAAAATGAATAGACAAATATGAGTGAATCAAAGTAGAGTCAAAATTTGGAAATACAAATTTTTTTTTTGCATTTTTTGTCTGTATTTTTTATTTCAATTTTTTATTTTTAAAATTACAAAGATATACAATTAAAAAGTTCATATTTGGGTTTTGGTCAAACAGTGTTGCAGCACCCATCCCGCCACCAGTGCCCATTTCCCACCACCAACGTCCCCGGTTCTCTCTCCCCCTACCCCAGCCCTGCTCCATGGCAGGTTCTTGATTTCTTTCCATTTCTCTCTCTTTCTCTTTTCCTTCCCCTCCAGACTATGGATTACAGAACATACATTAAAAAGGTTGTCATGTGTATCTTTTTGCCTCTATTTAATGCTCAGTTCAAGGTTGGCATTAGTACCCTCAACAATTGTTAGCACACTGTTCCATTTCTGTCTTACCTAGCCTCTGAATCCCACACGTTTGTGATAATTTCCACCTTTGACAGGACCTCCTGATATATGTTTCACTTGACGTTGGATATTGGTATCATAATATGTACCTATATATTTATGTTATGCAGATAAATGCAGTCATTCTGTATCTGTCTCTCTCCTTCTGGCTAATTTCGCTCAACATAATCTTCTCCATGTCCATCCATTTGTAGGCAAATTTTATAACTTCATTTTTCCTAACAGCTGCATAGTATTCCATTGTGTAGATGTACCAAAGCTTTTTTATCCAGTCATCGATTTTCGTGCACTCTGGTTGCTTCCAGATTCTGGCTATTGTGAATAATGCTGCTATGAACATAAAAGTAGGGATGGTGTTTCCGCTGCTTATTTTTGGTTTCCCAGAGTAGATTCCCAGGAGTGGTATCGCTGGGTCAAATGGGAGTTCAATTTCTAGTCTTTGGAGGAATGTCCATATTGTTTTCCAGAAAGGCTGTACCAGCTGGCATTCCCACCAACAATGGATGAGTGTCCCCTTTTCCCCACACCCACGCTAGCACTTGTTGTTCTTGTTCTTTTGAATATGTGCCAGTCTCTGTGGTGTAAAGTGGTATCTCATTGTTGTTTTGATTTGCATCTCTCTGATGATTAGTGATGATGAGCATTTTTTTCATATGTTTTTTTGCCATTCAAATTTCTTCCTTGCTGAAGTTTCTGTTCATTTCTTCTCCCCCATTTTTTGATGGGGTTTTTTTGTTTTCTTCTTGTAAAGTTCTACCAGTGCCTGGTATATCCTGGATATTAACCCCTTATCAGATGGGTATTGGGTGAATATTCTTTCCCATTCTGTGGACTGCTTTTGTATCTTAGTCACTGTTTCTTTTGAGGTGCAGAAGCTTTTTAGTCTCATGTAGTCCCATATGTTTATCTTTTCTTCTAGTTGCTTTGTTAGTGATGTTTCATCTTTGAAGATGCCTTTAGCTTCAATGTCATGGAGGGTTTTTCCTATATTTTCTTCAATGTACTTTATGGATTCAAGTCTGATATTGAGATCTTTAATCCACTTTGATCTGATTTTTGTGCATGGTGTTAGACACAGGTCCAAATTCATTCTTTTTACATGTCCGCTGCCCAGTTTTCCCAACACCACTTATTGAAGAGGCTTTCCTTACTCCATTTTAGACTCGTTGCACCTTTATCAAAGATTAAATGATCATGTGTTTGAGATTGGGTGTCAGGATACTCAATTCTATTCCATAGGTCCACGGGTCTGTTTTTATTCCAATACCATGCTGTTTTAATTACTACTGCCTTGTAGTACAGTTTGAAGTTGGGTAAGGTGATTCCTCCCATCTTCTTTTTCCCAAGGATTGCTTTAGCTATCCTTGGGGTTTATCGTTCCATACAAATTTCAGGATTGTTTGGTCATGGAAATCCAAATTTATGCATAGCCAATAACTAATCTTAAATTGGTTGGAGTGATAATATAGAAGGAAAGAGCATGGCTTAAGTTTTGCAGAACAACTTATAATTTCCATTCCCTCCAGCTATGGGGGCAGATATAAGGGGTTGTTGGGGAAAATAGGAAATGATGGTGGTGTAAAGTTGTATTGGTGGTAGTATTGGGGTTGAATATTGAATGCCTGTAACAAATTAGCATGAAAAATTTTGTGGAAAAATTGAGTAGAAATCCACTAAAATCAGTAAGTTCAATAAGTGAAAGCAATATCACAGAAGGCCCAATTTGCACATAACACCTGAGTATAAACATCATGACTTTACCAACATCATTACTAGATATATTTCATAATAAGCAATATTAAGTAATTAATTAGTCCCTGCTAAGGGAGCAGGCTTAGGTGGATGGGTGTGAAACTATGGTGTTTGTGATGGTAAGGGCACAGTGGTAGTGGGACTGGTGTTGGAATATTGAAAACCTGAAAAAACTTTATTGTGTACAACTTTCTAAATCATGATGTTTAATCAAAGTTAAAGAATTATTTAAAAATAAAATAAATTCTTGGTTGAGCTCTGTTTCACATGGTGCATGTGTGGTATATACAAAGACCCAAATTCCACCCCAGCTTCTTCTCTGCTCTGTCTCTGTCTGTCTCTGTCTCTGTCTTTATCTCCCTTCTCTTACACATTGTAACTTGAATACATACATTTAGAAGTTTTCATGTATATCCCTTTGCCTACATTCAATGCTCAGTTCCAGGCTGGTATTATCATTTTCAAACAATTATTAGCACATCATTCCCTTCTCTGTCTTACCTTACTTCTGATTCCCACATACTTGTGGTAGATTCCACCCACTAACAAGACCACCTGATTCATGTTTTGCCTGGCCTTGAATATTGGTATAATAACATTTCTTTTTATATCCCGAAAATAAATGCTGTCATTCTATGTCTGTCCTTTTCCCTCTGGCTAATTGCACTTAGCATGATCCTCTCCAAGTCCATCCTTTCATAGACAAATTTCATAACTTCATTTTTCCTACAGTTGCATAGTATTCCATTGTGTAGATGAACCAGTTTCTTTATCTAGTCATCTGTTCTCAGGCACTCTGTTTCCAGATTCTGGCTATTGTTAATAGTGCTGCTATGAACATAGAAGTGCATATAGTGTTTCTGCTATGTGTGTTTGGCCTCCCAGGTTATATTCCCAGGAGTGGTATTATTGGGTCAAAATGGGCGCAATTTCTAGGTTTTGGAGGAATGTCATATTGTTTTACAAAAGGCTGCACCAGTCGACATTCACACCAACAGTGGATGAGAGTCCCTTTTCTCCCTCCATCCATGCCAGCAGTTGTTCTTGCTCTTTTGAATATTTGCCAGTATGTGGTGTGAGATGATATCTCATTGTTGTTTTGATTTGCATCTTCCTGATGATTAGTGATGATGAATATATTTTCATATATATTCTTGACCCTTTGAATTTCTATTTTGTTGAAGTTTCTACTCATTTTCTTCTCCCAATTTTTTTATTATCTTGAATTTCTGAATGAAAAATATTTTAATTAATTAATTAGTTTTTTGGGGGCAACTCAGCAGTGCACAAGAATTACTCTTGGCTCCTGTGGGTTTTAGGAAGCTTATGGGTTCTGAGGCTCAAACACCAGTCAGCCAAATAGTGCCTTGTCCCTTACACTATCACTCAGGCCTCATTAATGAATCAAAATTGGGGAAAAGAGTTTAGTGGGTGCTGGAGGAATCATAGAGAAGATAGAGAAATTGCTTTGCTTAAAACTGCTTTGGCCTCAATATAGATTTCTTTCCTGACACAGAGATCATCTGTCCCCAAACTCTACTAAGAATAACCCTTGAGCATATAACTGTCGGGGGCGTCGCGCGGGGTCCCCGACAGTGTCAGGACAGAGGTTGTCTTCTACCTCCGAGGACGCCGGGAGAAAGATGAAAACTCACGAGTCCGGTGCAGTTCCAAAAAATGGCTTTTAATAGTACAAAAGCTCTTCCACAGCAATCCAATATAATGAACAAACTCTAGCTCTGGTCCGAACTTAGACCATAAAAAAGAGCCTAAGTCTCCCACCAAAGAGAGAGAGGATCTCACCCGAGCTGAGTCCTACCCAGAAGGAGCAAAAAGGCCAAAGAGCAAAAGGCCAAAGCCAAAAGCCAAAAGCCGCAGGGGCCAAAAGCTGAAGGCTGAGGGAACCAAAAGGCAAAGGTGAAGGGGCCTCAAGTCAGCCCCCTTATATACACCAAAGTAATCCAATTGGGAGGTTGTCATGCCAACAAAGAACCCTAAACAGAGTGTAGTGCCACACCCTATTGCAAGTATAAACAAAGGTTACCCAAGGACTCTTACATAAGAGATTATCTCTTATGTAAAACACTGGAGAGAGAGAGGGCTGATATAAAGTAATACATCTTAACTTCATGAGCTTCATGTAATCTAGATGGTACCCACAAGGTCCCTTATTATTATCTGCACCAGTGTGATTCTGAGTATCTTGTTCTCATGTAATGAAAGGGTCATACTCGCCTGCTTAGAGCAAACTAGTATGATCCTTCCTATAGTCTTCCTTTAGTCTCAGCGTAGCCAGGGTGGTAGTCTCCTGGTAAATTCTAACTGTCCCACGTTGGGTGCAGTGGGTATAAAGAGGAGCTGTGCCCAATCTAGAAAACATAGAAGTCTTAGTAGATGTATAAGTCAGAAGTTATTCAATCAAGGTGACTTCTGTAACTGCCACACCCTCTAGAAGTGTTTACATAGAAGAGAGATCTCATTAGAATGAAACTTGGCTTAAATAAGATTAAGCTGGGAGTGAGCAAAACAACAAAACTCCCAGATTAGCTAAACATGTCCTCCAACATATAACCAGGAGTAATTCCTGACAGACATTCTTTAGGCATGGCATAATTTTTTAAAAAGGTTAAATGATTGCTGTAAGTTTATGCAGTTAGTACTTTGGATCCCAGTACTTTGAAATCCATTTATCTCATTTGGAAGTCTGTCTTCCTAGACATCTTATGATCACTGCAAGCTGATTTTGCAATATTGCTCTCAAGTTTCCTGTGTCTAATAATATTTGAGGCTATGAGACAATTCAGAGCCAGATATATAGAACCTTTGAAAAAAGATCATATTTTATATTTAAAGTTGTCTAGGAGTCAAATTTTTTGTCCAAAGTTTATTCACAGATTGATATGTATATAAAATGTACTGGTGATTTTCAATCATTAGACAATTTCACTGAACAGATTTGTGTTGATAAATAATAGATACACCAGCAATTATACTTTCCTAAGGTGATATAATTAAATAATATAAAAAAACAAAATACTTATTTCTCTTTTGAATTACATGTTCTGTATTTAAATTAGATCCACAAATACTTCTGTTACCTTTTCAATAACTTGACCTTTTTAGGAATAAAACTTAGTTTTGTATTAGGTCATAAATAATACTCAAGTTAAAAATTGGATAAAGATGTAGCAAAGTTTAGTGTCAAAACAAATGTAAATTTTTATTTCTTTAGATTTACAAAGGCATTTACAAAGATAATCTTGTCATTATTTTATACTTTTGAGAAACATTTTTATCCATTGACAATACTTAACAATTGATAATATTATATTTCCATAGAAAAAAGGAAGTGGATAGTTAAAACCAAACAAGCAAAAGAAAATCCCATGACTTACATAAAACAAATTGTTATGTGCATTGGGTTCATTGACAAGTGATACTAGGTCTATATCCACCTCTCTACAGTGGTGATTTTATTTCTCAAAAGAACTGATTTAATAAGCAGTTTTCTATCTGGGAAAATATAGAATGATCTCAAAGTCTGTTTCAAAAGTCTGTAAAGGTCAGTGCTATAGCAAACAGAGAATACCTAGACTTAGTGAACAAAATTGCCCTTTAGAAATAAAGAATATAGCCAATTAAGTTGTTATTTGACTGTAAGCTATACTTGCATATGGTGACAATGAATTTGAATACCTTAGAAAAGAAGGGGCAATTTTCTCCTGAATGAATTTCAGTGATACTTTTAAGGAATATTTTGGACAACTTCTTATCTTTAATTGATTTTAAATTTCTCATGTGTAGACTATTTTATTTTCTAGTGCAA
>JAJIBD010009297.1:0-56810 GCA_021461705.1 Cryptotis parvus
GGGAATTGAACCCCAGTACTAAGTATGTTTGCCTTGCATGCAATTGATCTGGGTTTGATCCTTGGCATCCCATATGGTCCTCCCGGGAGCTTCACCAGAGTAATTCCTGAGTGCAGAGCCAGGAGTAACCCCTTAGCTTGCTGGGTGTGACCCAAAAAAGCAAAAAATAAAAAAAAATTAAATGCAGAGGCAGTCAACGATGAAAACTTCCATTGGGTGAATGATAAAAATTACATTAAAAGTGGAAACTATAACCTAGAAGGATGTCAATAATGTCAATCACAGATGAAGATGGCAGAATTAACACAGGGGGGGAAAAATGCTTTCCTCTGGTTTGACAGTCCAGGTTGAGCTCATTCTTACTTGGTAAAAATGGGACTCTAAGAGAGGACCTAAAACACGGTGTAAGAACAGTGCTCAGGAGATTTTGTGTCTCAAAACAAGTCCACACCATAGCTTGAGAATTTCCATTCCAGGGATTTGAGGGATGGTAATTCAGTCAGTAGGACATTTTCCTTCCACACATGACCTCTCACCCTGATTTCATTGGTGGCACCATTTATAGTCTCCCCAAAGACCACCAGGAGTCATTTCTCAGTGCAGAGAATGTCTCCAGTTATGACCCAAAAATTGAGAGAGAAAGAGAGAGAGAGAGAGAGAGAGAGAGAGAGAAAGAAAGAGAGACTGAAGACCTTCTTTCTTGTTGTACATATGGAAAAGGCCATGTATCTTTTCAGAGACGAAATCAATGAATTAAAACTCTACTACTTTAAAGATATTTTATAATGTCTCGTTCTGTAAGATAATCCAAAAGAAAATGCTCTTACCTTGTCTTTTAGTTTTTCCATCCAACTTCTCACTAGAGGAAATAGAGAATAAAATGTAGGTAGTTATATTTTTTACTTATATTTTGTTGCATTAATTTGATCAATTCCCCAGTTTTCCTCACCCCCCAAGGAATGTTCTATATAGTTTCTCAACAAATCCCCATAAGAACCCCAGTACTCATTCACCCATGAAGACCCCTTACCCTGTCTCAATTCCTCACTTCCCCCCCCTCATTATTCTTCCCAAGGTCACTTCCAAAATAAATTCCTAGCACCACAATTCAGTCTCAAGGTCTACTTTTTAGGAGAATTCAGAAAACTAAGACTCCGTCTAATCTTGCCATAACTCAGGAAGGCCTGCCCTTTGTCATAACATTTTTACTTGATTTTGCCCATTAAAGCAAATTCTTAGAATGAATAGTAGTAAAGGTCATGGAAAATAGTCAGATGCCTCTTCTATGATGTAAATTAATTTTAACTGAAGGGCCTTAAAGCTACCTCAATGTATATAAATGTATATAATGTATCTTTCTATAAGACATGTGCAAGGTGTATTTCATAGATAGTGTCATTCAGCTCATATTCAATTCTGAGTGACTTATAAGTACTCTCTTTGTTAATCAAAAATTTAAGATCACATATCTTTCAATACTTCTGAAAATTATTTTTTACCTTTATTACTGATGATAGAAATATATGTTCCACTTAAATAAAAGATGAAATGTCAGAATACATCCTTTGTTCAAGAATATATAATTGAATTTGAAGCTCAGTGTTTCTACAGTTTTAAGGAATAAATGAAGATCAGCTCTTTTTATTTCTTGTTATTTAATCATAAGTGCCTCTTCTAGACCAAAAAATAGACAAAGATTTTTTCCAACTTACATAACACATTTAAGAACAATAAAACTCACCAAGTTTTAAATATTGTCTGCACATTTTTTTAAAACCTTGAGTTTTTCTTGTTACAGACTATTCTCTAACTCTTCTAAATTTACCTTCTTTAAAACCACACAGAAACCTTATCTATAATCATTTTCTCTTCACATAATTACAGAACAGCAAGATTCTGATGAATAAAATGACCTACTTCTTTGCATCAGGCTAAGTGAGCAGTAATCGCACATCTAAGAAGCAATTAATTCTGAAGGCTCTGCACTTGTATTTATAGAAAAGGGTACAAAGAACCCAGATACCCTAATCTTTACCTTCAAGTAACATTAAGGATGTCTTTAGTTAACTACATGCCTATGACACTAAATGCCCACTGGGAAGATGCCAAGAAAAAGTCTTATCATCAATCAAATATCTTGCTAGCCATTTATCAATGCTGCCATAATGATCAACACTAAATGGTATTAGCTGCCAATTCTAGTGTTAAGAATTTGGAAAGATCTCCAAAGACTAGAAATTGAACTCCCATTCGACCCAGCCATACCACTCCTGGGAATCTACTCTGGGAAGCCAAAAATACGCAGCAGAAACACCATCCCTACTTTTATGTTCATAGCAGCATTATTCACAATAGCCAGAATCTGGAAACAATCAGAGTGTGAGAATCGATGACTGGATAAAGAAGCTTTGGTAATCTACACAATGGAATACTATGCAACTGTTAGGAAAAATGAAGTTATGAAATTTGCCTATAAATGGATGGACATGGAGAAGATCATGTTGAGTGAAATTAGCCAGAAGGAGAGAGACAGATATAGAATGACTGCATTTATTTGCATGACATAAATATATATGTATGTATTAGGATACCAATATCCAAGGTCAAGTGAAACATGTATCAGGAGGTTTTGTCAAAGGTGGAAATCATCACAAACATGTGGGAGTCAGAGGCTAGGTAATACAGAAAATGGAACAGTGTGCTAACAATTGTCGAAAGTACTAATACCAATCTAGAACTGAGCATTAAATACAGACAAAAAAATACACATGAGAATCCTTTAATGTATGTTCTGTAATCCGCAATCTGGAAGGGAAGGAAAAGAGAAAAAGATAGAGAGAAAAGGAAAGAAATAAAGAACCTGCCATGGAGGCAGGCTGGGGGAGTGGGGGGGGAACCCGGGACATTGACGGTGGGAGATGGGCACTGGTGGAGGGATGGGTGCCGGAACACTGTATGACCAAGACCCAAATATGAACATCTTTGTAATTGTATATTTCACAGTGGTATAATAAAATACTTATAAAAAAAGAATTTGGAAAGATCTGTGCATAAATAAAAATCAAAGCTTGAGAATTTCCATTCCAGGGACTTGAGTCCACAGAATGGGAAAGAATATTCACTCAATACCCTCTGATAAGGGATTAATATCCAGGATATCCTGGATATATATATCAGGTACTGATAGAACTTTACAAGAAGAAAACAGCAAACCCCAGATCCTCAGAATCCCTTATGGTCCCCCAAGCACTGCCAGGAGCAATTCCTGAGTGCAGAGCCAGGAATAACCACTGAACATCATCAGGTGTGACCCTCAAAAAAATGGGGTGAAGAAATGAACAGAAACTTCCACGAATAATAAATCTGAATGGCTAAAAGACATATAAAAATGCTCATCAGATTTTGTCGAGCCTGGTGGCCCCTGCCCGGAGCTGCCCACGGGCCAGCATACAGGGCCTCACGGACGGCTGGGGAGGCTGGCGCTCAGCTTGCGCCGGGCCTAGCTGACCATGGAACCCCGAGGAGGGCAGATGGGTTTTGGGAGTGGGCCTGTTGCCTCTGGGGGTCCCGAAGCAGCCAGATGAGATTCGCCCACCACACTAGCCACCATTTTTGCTGTCCGGACGCTGGGAAACTGCCTCACGACCAGATCAACAGAGCAAAACCAGTTCGAGCCCAGGTCCACTAAAATAGTGAAACAGTAATGTCTTTTAATGCACTGCATTCCACGAAGAGCAGGAAAGTTTGTCGGGAAGGAGATATAAAAAAGGAAAGAAATGACATACAGAACCCGCCAAGTGGTTGAGGTGCCGGAGGGGGAGGGAGGTGGGGACATTGGTGATGGGAGATGGGTTTGGGTGGAGGGTGCGTGTTGGAACACTGTAGAACCAAAGCTCTACATGAGCATCTTTCAATTAAAAAAAAAGGTGGAATCTACCACAAACATGTCGGAATCAGTGGTTAGGTAAGACAGAGAAGGGAACAGTGTGCTAATAATTTGTCAAAAGTGATAATACCAGCCTAGAACTGAGCATTGAATATAGGAAAAAATATATACATGATAATCTCTAAATGTATGTATTGCAATCCACAATGTGTAAGAGAAGAGAGAAAGAGAGAGAGAGAAGAGATAAAGAACTTGCCATAGAGGCAGGCTAGGGGAGGGGGAGGGAAGTGGGGACATTGGTGGTGGGAAATGGGCACTGGTGGAGGGATGGGTGCTGGAACACTGTATGACAGAAACCCAAACATGAACATCTTTGTAATTGTATATCACATGGCGGTGTAATAAAATATTTTTTAAAAAATGCTCATCATCATTAATCATCAGAGAGATGTAAATCAAAACACAATGAGATATCATCTCATACCACAGAGACTGGCACATAGAGCAAGAACAAGTGCTGGCATGGATACGGGAAAGGGAGACTCTCATCCATTGTTGGTGGGAATGTCAACTAGTGCAGCCTTTTTGGAAAACAATATGAACATTCCTCCAACAACTAGAAATTGATTCCCATTTAACCAAACCATACCACTCCTGGGAATATACCCTGGGAGGCCAAAAACACACAGCAGAAACACCATCTGCACTTTTATTTTCATAGCAACACTATTAACAATAGCCAGAATCTGGAAACAACCAGAATGCCCAAGAACTAATGACTAGATAAAAAAACTGTGGTACATCTACACAATGGAATACTACGCAGCTCTTAGGAAAACCAAAGTTATGAAATTTGCCTATAAATAGATGAACATGGAGAGATCATGGTGAATAAAATTAGCCAGATGGAAAAGGACAGATAAGGCATGACTGCATTATTTAGGGATGTAAAAAATTAGCATGATACCAATATCCAAGGCCAGACAAAACATAGATCAGGAGGTCTCGTCAGTGGGTAGAACCTACTGCAAATGTGTTGGAGTCAGAAGTTAGGCAATACAGAGAAAGGAACAGTGAACTAATAATCATTGTAAATTTTAATACCATCGTAGAACTGAGTGCAGAGCCAGGAGCATTGAAAATAGGCAATAGGATATACATGATAACCTCTAACTGTATGTATTACAGCCATAGTGTGTAAAAGAATGGGGGGGGAGAGAGAGAGAGAGAGAAAAGAAAAGAGAGAGAGAGAAGTGAAAATTGCCTGCCATAGATGCAGACTGGAGAGCAAGAGAAATCATGGGACAGTGGTGGAAGGAATGAGGGGTGCTGGATCACTGTATGACTGAAACTCAAATATGAACACTTTTGTAACTGTATATCTCACGGCAGTATAATAAAAAATTTTAAAAATAAAATAAAATTGAGTCAACTGAAAAAGAAAAGAAAAGAAAGTTTCCCCAAACTTTTCACCCTTTGGGGAAAACCTACTGGTCTTGCTAGATGTGACAGGATAGCTCACGAGCAATCTGTTTCCACATCCCCCACCTTTGCAAACTTAGCACACATTACCATGGGAGCTGTTTCTCCACAATTTAAGGACAACTTATCAAGGTGGTACAATCTCAGTGTTCAATTCCTAATCATCAAAATATACTATATGGTCAAATTTTGAGCTATTTAACGCAACTGTTACATTCATTTATTTTCCCTAGTGCCAGAACATTTCTTGTGGGATCTGTAATGTTCCATGTTTTCAGTGGAGATTAGTTTTCATTGGAGACTGCTTCTCCATGAGAATCTGGCACACCCTGTACTGCAGAAGTATCACTGCAGACGAGCAATTGCTTATTGGCCTGTGCTGAGTACACAGGGTTTCCTGTGTTAACCTGAAACAGGGAGCTACATTAACTAGGACTCATGTGTTCATGTCTGATGGTAGCAGGCCTGGAACTTTCTTTTTTCCTATGAGTAGTCACAGCTCCATAAAAGAAGGAAGGGGCCGGAGCGATAGTCCAGTGGGTAGGGCTTTGCCTTGCACGTGGCCAGCCCGTGCTGGTCAGGGTTTGATCCCCAGCATCCCATATGGTCCCCCAAGCACCGCCAGGAGTGATTCCTGAGTGCAGAGCCAGGAGAAGCCCCTGAGCATTGCCGGGTGTGACCCAAAAAAGCAATAAAAAAAAGAAGGAAATTCCCCTACTATTTCCAGGCTTGTTAGAGGCATTTTGTAGAGTAATTTTCATGGGGGGGTGGAGGGGGACGCGAGGGGGAGCTTCTTCAGAATGCATTTTTAGTCAGGGATTTAGTTCCTGACCTCCACCCAACACCCACTCAAGCCCATGGTTTTTTAATCCCATCCTGGTGCTAAAATTCATCTCTCATCCTGGCATCTACATGGTTCAGTGTGCCCAAAGACTATAATATATAAATATATATATACCTATAAATACATATATAATATGTATAAATAAAATTAGGTAGTATACAATTAAGCAGTATACTTAAAGTATATTTATAAGTGTATATATATATGCATATATATGTATACATGCATATATGTATGTATATATGTTTATACATAATATATATACATACATGAGGGTCTCCATTTTCCACATCCAGACATCCCCCTCTTCAGAACTCCACCCAGCACACCAGCCTATCACAGCCCGGCTCATCGAGATCCACCCTGCAGCAGTCTTTTTTTAAATCCAGTCCAGGTATGCTGATCCAGAGGCTCAAAGACATGGGGGCAGAGCTGCTGCTGGCTGTCCCTGTGCCCAGCCACTCAAGAGGCACCCAGGAGGGATGGCGGGTTCTAGCCCTGGCCCGCCATCCCAGAAGAGCCTCGTAACAAACCTGACGATCCCCCACTCCATGAGGGCCTCCATTTTCCACATCCGGCCTTCCCCCTCATCAGAACTCCACCCAGCAGACCAGCCTATCACAGCCCGGCTCATCAAGATCCACCCTGCAGCAGTCTTTTTTTTAAATCCGGCCCAGGTATGCTGATCCAGAGACTCACAGACATGGGGCAGAGCTGCTACTGGCTCTCCCTGTGCCCAGCTGCTCAAGAGGCACCCGGGAGGGATGGCGGGTTCTAGCCCTGGCCCGCCACCCCAGCAGAGCCTCACAACAAGCCAGATGACCCCCACTCCATGAGGGCCTCCATTTTCCACATCTGGACTACCCCCTCGTCAGAACTCCACCCAGCAGACTAGCCTATCACAGCCCAGCTCATCGAGATCCACCCTACAGCAGTCTTTTTTAAATCCGGCCCAGGTATGTTGATCCAGAGACTCACAGACATGGGGCCGAGCTGCTACTGGCTCTTCCTGTGCCCAGCCGCTCAAGAGGCGCCCAGGAGGGATGGCTGGTTCTAGCCTGGCCTGCCACCCCAGCAGAGCCTCGCAACAAGCCAGATGACCCCCCCCACTCCATTAGGGCCTTTTTCCAGACTACCCCCTCATCAGAACTCTACCCAGTAGACCAGCCTATCACAGCCCTGCTCGCCCAGCCCCTTGCGGCCACACAGCTCATCAATAAATGCTGGATTTAGAGATGATTACAAGAGTTTGCTACCCGCACGGCAGAGCCTGGCAAGCTACCCATGTCATATTTGATATGCCAAATACCAGTAACAATTATAGACCTCATCCCCATGACCTGATGGAATGGTTTGAGGCTCTTTATGTTCCTGGAGCAAGCAGGTGCCTTTGGGCTCTACTTGCATGAGACAGGTCATATGGAGATGTTACTGTTGCCCGCTCAAGCAAATCGATGATGAACAGGAAGACAGTGATACAGTGATATGTATATGTATATAATATATATGTATATAATATATATGTATATAATATATGTATATAATATACAATTTTATACATATTCAGTGATATGTGTATATATATAATATACAGTGATATGTATATAATATACATATATATTAATACAGCTTGAGCTCAGGAGGCTACCTGGACATCAAGTCTAAGTTCTGGAGACAAAGGACATCTTTGTAAGCTCAATCGCACAGCGTAAGTTTTGTTTAAATTCATCTCTGAGTTCTCTTTTTATAGCATGAAGTTGAAATACAGTCTTTATGCCCAAAATACTACTGGAACTGGAAGTCCAATTAGTTTCTAACCAGATGTGTGGGTTTGTTATTTATGGAGTGATTTACATAACCTAAATTTGACTATTTTAAGGTATACATGATCAAATTCACAATGTTATGCAGATGTTACCACTATCTAGTTCTAAAATATTTGTATTATCCCAGAAAAATAATGTACATAAGTCCTACAAGCAAAACTCTCCTTTTTAACCTCTGCCTTCCCCTAGAACCAATAATCTGCTTTATGTTCAATAATCTGAATTGTGACTAGCTTCTTTCATTTAGCATTATGGTGTTATGGCACATCCATGGGAAAGCATGTACATCAAAGCCATACATAGAAAAATGTTTTAACATCACTTCTTGTATCACTTCACTTGTCTTCCCATTGTTCATCGATTTGCTCGAGCAGGCACCAGTAATATCTCCATATGTCCTGTGGTGTGCTTGTGTAGTCAAAGGGCATCAGCTCACACCAGGAACATGAAGAACCTCAAACCATTCATTCAGGTCATGGGAATGAGGTTCATAATTGTTACTGGTTTTTGGCATGTCAAATGTGACACGGGTAGCTTGCCAGGCTCTGCCGTGCTGGTGGTACACTCTCAGTAGTAGGCTCTCAGTTCATGCATTTACTGATGAACCATAATGGGAAGAGACCAGCTTTTCTCTTGGGTGGAGCTCTGATGAGCTCCAGAGTTCAGATGTTGAAAATGGCTGCCCTCATGGTGCAGGGGTTCCTCTGGCTTCTTGTGAGGCTATTAGCATGGCGTGCCAGGGCTAGAACCCACCTCCCTCCCAGATGCCATGCGGGATGATGGGGTCACATATTCAGAGACTCTGAAAGGAGTCTGCAGGGACGAGCTGCTGTGGGACGCCCTCCATCACCTGCGGTGAAGAACGACCACAACAGGATTCTTCTCAGAACACGCTTTACTGGAGCTCTTTTAGTTTCATATTTGCGATGGCGAAAAGAACCCTGACCCGTTGTGCAAGCTGCTTTTATACAGTGCTATTTGGCATGTCCGTTTCCCATTGGCTGGAGCAAATTGACGTGTCCGCTTCCCATTGGCTGGCGCAAATGGTGTGATTTGACGTGTCCACTTCCCATTGGCCAGACAGGTCATACGAGCTCATACGAGCTCGTACGATCTGATGAAACATGCTCTGATTGGAGAAAACCCAATCACACCACGCCAGGGACTCTGCGCATGCGCGGGGGCACAGGACCCTGTGCATGTGCGAGACACAGGACCCCTGCGCATGCGCTGGGACACAGGACCCCTGCGCATGCGCTGGAAGGCAAAGTGGCAGTGGGCGGAGTCAGTGGCACCCAACAAGCTGCCCTTCGTGGCAAGAGCCATCGTGGGCCAGAGCGCCTGAGCTGATGCAACCCACCGTGTGTATTTTAACATCCAAAAGTTATCACAAAATTATAACCGAACTTCAAAATTCGATACTTAGATATTAATGTAAATAAATGAAAGTAGGTCCTCAAATAAATATTTTTTAATTAATATTTACAACAGTACTACTCAAAATAGTACAAAAGTGTAAACAACCAAATATCCATCAACTAATAGTAGATAAAAAAATTTTTGGTGTGTGTATAACATATTATATATAATATGAAATATTACTGACCCATAAAAGATAAGTCAAACTGATATATGTTACAATATATAGAAACTTAGAAAAATTTGCTCTGTGAAAGAAGATTATGCTAAGTAATGGACAATGGGCATAAGAGCTATAGAGGCCCTCTTGTTAGCAGGGAAGGTACTATAGAGAAAATAAATAGTAGAACTCAAATTGTATCCACACACAATTTATCATGCCTTAGATCTCATGTAACACTCACCTGCTGTACTCTCAACTAGAACAGGTATTCAGTGTTTTAAATGTACTCAATTTAAGCCAGCCTGCCTTGATGACTAAAAAACAAAAGTCCTCCTATTAGAATTACTTCCCTCTTAAATTACCTATTTCTCTAGAAAAATAATAAAATGTACATTGTCAACTAGGAGGCAAGAAACAGAAGAATCAAAGTAACACCTAGGTTTATTATTTGATGTTTTCATAAAGTTGGGTGGGCGGGGAAGGGAAACCAACATTTACTAAATTTATAATCAGTACCAACTACTATTAGAAAATACTGGTAAAACCTTATATATTTATGAATTAAAATAAAGAATGCAGTTATGTTTAAAAGCGAAGAGAAATTGAATTGTATTTTTTCAGCAGATATAATTAAATCCCAAAGCTCTGAGCACCAATTAGACAGTAGAAATAAAATTCTGATTATCCCAGAGACTCATTTCCATATAAACACTTTTATGAGAAGCCTAACTACAAATGGCCTTGAATTAGCCATCAAACAAAACGGATTTGTTTTCACCTAGTAACAAACCAACCTTGAACCCATTTATGAATTTCATAGGGAGAAGTAACTGGAGATCTTCAGTTTAATGGCCAATATGAAACCTACATTATTAATGAAAAGTCTACTTTCTTCTTAATGTAGAAGCTTAATGGCTAAGAAAGCTACACTATGTGACAAATTTACACTAAGTGCACCTAACCAAATAATACCACTTTTTTCCATGCTCCAATATTATAGAGAAACAATTTTCCAAGATTTGTGTGAGGTTCTAGCTTTGCACAGAACCCTCTGAGACTTCAGAGAGAACTATGGCTGTAAGGACCAGTTTAGCTCTACGAAAGATGCTTCCAACAATATAATGCAGTTTACGTCAGAGCAAAAAATTGAAATTCAAGACCTAGGCTTTTATATGGTAGGAAAAATAAATCAAGGAATCATAAATTAAGTCATTTTCTCTGGTATAATTTCTCCCACAAGGCCTGACAGGTAGCCGCCATTATTTTTACCTTAGTATCACTATGGTTTGCCTTACTTCTTCAAGCACTATTCATATTAATTTTTAAAAAACTGATGTAACATTGCATCACTGAAAATCTGTGTGTGTAGCTATGACATTACCATCAAAAGAGCATTTCAAGTAGCATTTTTTGAAACATAATTGGGCCATAGCAGATTCAAACCTTCAAAGCTTCTTACTGCCCTTGGGGAAAGTCTAAACTTCTTCACATACAAACCTTCACAATTTCAGTCCTTACAATTTGGCTAGTCTCTCTCACCTTTAGTTTCTTTCACTCTAATCCTCTGCCTCTACCTCCTCTTTCCACACCCATTCCTAGGCATTCTTAGGTCCTTCTCGGGGCCCTTGCACACTAGATCATACATACTAGATCTCTTCTGGGGCACACAGTGTCCTGAATCCAAATCCTTAACATTAAACCTGGCACAGAAACGAATCCTAATTTTTCTTGGGAAAAGGCTACCTTTCCTGTCCACTGATCAGACTATCTAAGGCCGACTCAAGTCTGTCTTGTTCTGCTGCAGTTCCAGTAGCACTCGGGGCCTCACAATGTGGGGACACTCTTTGTGGAATTAAAAAGTCATCTTTAACAAGAAAATAAGGGGGTGGGTAGAATATTTACGGTAATTTGGAGGTAAATCCAAATCACCGTATTTGGATTTACCGTAAAATTCTTGTCCTTTAACAAGAACATAGTCTCATGAAGACAGAGACTACATTTCTTACACATTTGGAACCAGATAAAGGATAAGCCTATGGGCCAGAGAGCTAGTACAGCAATAAGATGTTTGTCAACCATATGGTCGCCTGAGCCCACCGGAAGTGATCCCTGAATGCAGAGCCAGGAGTAAGTGAGCACAGCCAGGTGTGGCCCCCCCCAAAAAAAAAAAAAAAAAAAAAAAAGATTTATTGAGCTAATATAAGTGAGAGAACTGAGTGTTATCTTAAGGAGAGTTTCTTAATCTTCTGAGGGGGATCCTCAGCAGCACTTGGAGATCTGAGACCACTCCCAACAACAAATCTAGTGATGCTTGGCACCCCAAAGACATGGTACTGATTGGGGCCATTAGCAAGGCACCTGGGATGCTCAGGGAGGCCACTCAGTTCCAGGGATTGAACTCGGGTCCTCTCCTGCCCCCTCCCCACCTGAAAAGTCTGCACTTCAATTCTTTCAGCAATTTTCCTGGCTTTTAACCACTGTGTGCAAAGGAGCCCTGTGGCTGTCACTACAATAATGCTGATAAATGCAACATAAATATAGAGAACTCTAGAGAAATAACTATATTTAAATCCATTATTCAATAGCTTTTTTTAATTTGTGAAAAATTTTATTAAAACTGAAAATCCAGTGGTGGGTGTAATAGCTACCATAATTTCAAATACAGAGCACAAATGACATATTTTTTTTAAATTATTTTATTACACCACCTTTAGACATTCAGTTACAAGATGCCCATGCTTGAGTTTTGGTTTTCTACAGTGTTTCAACACCCATCTCTCCACCCATGCACATCTCCCATCACCTCCCTCCCCCTCCCCAAGCCCACCTCCATGGTGGGTTCTCTATCTCCTTTCTCTCTTTATCTCTCCTTCCTGCCTACCTTTCCTACACATCGTGGAATATAGTATAGTCTAGGACGTGATTGGTTCCACTAGTTTGATGGACCACATCCGGACAGCGAAAATGGCGGCTATTGTGGTGGGTGAGTCTCAACCAGCTGCTTCCAGGGCCCCCCAGAGGTGATGGGCCAATACCCAAAACCCATCTGTCCTCCTGGGAGCCTCATGGTCAGCTGGGTTAGGGGAGAGGTGAATGCCAGCTATACCTATTGCTTCTGAGACTCTGCATGCTATGGCTGGTCTCCCCAAGGCAGTTCCTGGGCAGGGCCACCGAGCTCCGAACAAGATGGCGAGGGAAAGTGGTGACCCCAGCTCCATCTGACGAATGCCTGGTGACTTCCACTTCTGGGAGCCGCATACCTGGGCTCAAACTCGGTACTTTGTTAATCTGGTCTTGAGATCGGCCTCTCTCCTGGGCGGGTTCTGATGTGCTGCAGCATCCAGACAGCAAAAATGGCAACTATTGTGGTAGGTGAGTCTCATCCAGATGCTTCTGGGGCCCCCCAGAGGTGATGGGCCAACACCCAAAACCCATCTGTCCTCCTGGGAGCCTCATGGTCAGCTGTGCTAGGGAAGTGCTGAATGCCCCACAAATGACATATTAGGAAAACAGAGACAACTACACTGTAGTAGGGAAGTCTCTGGAACATTGTCTGGGGAAAGACACACTAATAGCTATGGCTATTTCCTACTTTCATCATTAGACAAAGCACTAAAGTTCATTTAGAAGTCAGTAAAAATGAGGAAGTAATTTTTGTTTTATTTTGGGGGCCACATCCCAGCAGTACTCAGGGATCACTCCTGGCTCTGTGCTCAGGGATCACTCTTGGCAGGCTTAAGGACCATAAGGGATGCCAAGGAACAAACCTGGATTGGCTGTATATAAACAAGGGCCCTACTTGCTGTACTATGGTTTGGGCTCAGTACATAATATTTTTAATTATCAACTTACTTAGGTAACATTAGAAGAGTTTACAAGAGTGTAAATGATATTTGTTTTAGAGGTACAATGCTATCACACCATACCCACCACCAAGGTGCCTGTATCCTTCCACCACCATGCATCAGACCTGCCCTACCCCCTTAGGCAACCCCTCCCCTTAAGTAGACTCCATTCTCCTATCAGAGTCTGTTGGGGTTCAGCAGAGTCTCCAACAGCTGATGGGGTTCAGCAGGGAATCCTGTTGCATTTGAGGTCAAGGACTGCCCCCCAACCAATCAACAAAGGAACAGGATCACAGACTTGTTGGCAATCAGTGGTCATTTAATTCAAGTAAAGTCGGCTAGTTATAGAGACATCATGAAGGGTTGGGGTGGGGGATTAGAGATAGGGTGGTAAATAATGAACAGATGTAGAGCCCCTTCCTTCCAGGGACAATCTTCTAGAGACTCCACCTAAGGGCAGAATTCCATCTAAGGACTATAGCACTTTAGATTCCTTCTAGGACATCGCCCAAGGGCCAGATTCAATCTAGGGGCTTATGGCTTTCTCATTTCCTTTGCCAGTAACCCATAACCCATAAACAATCATATTAAATTTGCTTCTCAATAATATTTCTAGTCATTCTATATAAGCACAGTAAACAATATAAACTTTTATCTACACCCTGGAACGTCTTAATGGGTTCTCTCTGGACTCATGGCCAAGGGTGGTTTTTCCTGGCGACGTCTCACCATATATACCAGACTATGGTTCTCAGGCCAAGTTAGTTTTTCCTAACCCAAAGAGGGTCCTTACTCAGTCAATTCTTTATGGGTCATGTTAGAGTCTGTTCCATGATCAAACTTTTATTACACTTCTTATGGCACTTAGCCTGTCCCATTTCAAGGTCAGTGTAGCTTACTCATGGCTTGCCCTGGGACTATCCAAGTCCCGTGGTGGGACCCTCCTTTTGGAGTGTTAGGAACTAAGGTCAATCTGAGGGCAACTGATGCTTAAGTCAGGTAAATATGACAGAGGCCCAGGAGTAAATACTTTAGAGTAAATTAATTCCTATATTATAAAACCATAGCATTAACTGTCTTCCTGTGTCTAAACAAAAAGAACATTACTCTAACAGAGAAATATTCAAAGGACATAAAGGAAAGAGAAAAGCAATATTTCACTTACATATACAAAATACAAAGTCACCAGAAGGTTTAACTTTGTAAACTGCTATGTCTGATTAGGATATAATGTGACTAAAAGGTAGGGGAAGAAGGACACAAGGAGAGGTTCAAATTAAACACAGAGGATTGGATATGCCCTGATGGGATAGGGTGTGCCTTCAGGAGCAATGAAATGGATGCACTTCAATTAACCTATGCTCCCTGGAAGACAATCCATTGCTAAACCTGAAATGCCTAGGATTGTAATCCAACAAGAGACTAAGAGTTAGTTTCTACGAACACTATCTCCTGCTTTATTTCTTTCCTTACTACCTGTTAGTAAGATAATCTGGTATTGTCTTTCAAATACTAAAAAAGGAAAAAAGAAAAAAAAAGAAAAACACTACCAACTCTTCCTTCCTTTCTTTCTTTCTTTTCTTTTTCTTTCTTTTTTTTTTTTTTTTTTTTTTTTTTGCGTCACACCTGGCAAATGCTCAGGGCTTACTCCTGGCTCTGCAATCAAGAATTACTCCTGGCAGTGCTCAGGGGATCATATGAGATGCTGGGAATTGAACCCAAGTCAACTATGTGTGAGGCACATGCCCTACCCGCTGGACTATCGCCTCCGGCCCCAAGCCCTGCCAACAACTGACTTTAACAACTCTTGTTGCAAAAGGGTGATAGAGTTCGTGGTGTCCTTTTAAGGCACCCAGGAGTGCTCTGGTTTTCTGAAACTAATACAATATGCATAGATAAGAGTGTTATTGGAAGGTACATTTGAAAGTTGCTGAGAAACTAGATCTAAAATGTTTTCATCACAAGACAAAACTGTGCAATTGAGTGGTGATAGAGCTAACCAGACTTACTGATTTGTCTGACGAGATTTATTGATCATTTTGCAATTATACAAAAAAGCAAAACATTATTGGGGGGCCTAGGGATGTGACTCAGTAGCAGAGCATTTGCATTGCAAGCATTCGGTCTACACGTGATTCCCCAGCACTGAAAGCTGTGATTCCAAGCACCTCAGCAACATATGTGACTGCACATACCCCAACAAGTGTAGTAAGACATCCAGCATTTTCAACAACAGGAAAATAAATAAAATGTGTTGTGTATCTTAAACTAACAATGTTAAGTCAATTATCAGAACAACAATTGGAACAGTCTGCCCTGTAGACCTCCTGGTCCACCAAGTGACTGCTCTACAAATCTTGGAGGAATTTTCCCAGCTTGCAGGGACTAGATGCTCTGAGCAGGTAGACCAACATTTTTAAAAACTGGATCCTGAGTGGCAAAAAAAAAAAAAAAAGCCAGTGATATTCTATAAGGACCTGTGACACCTATTTTTTCCTTCAGAACAATCTCTGTGCTGCAACTATTAGCTCCGTTCTGGCTTCAGTATACTATATTTAAATTACACTATTTTTCTAAAGCCAGGAACACATAAAATTGCTTCATTAATTCTCACAACTCCCTTGTGCAGAAAGAAAATGACAAGTACCCTTAGCTTAATTTTGATGATGAAAACACCGTATCCTACGATTCTGGGTTCATAAAGAACATTGAGAGTCTATTTGCTTCACAAGGACCCTACTCTGTTTCTTGGCAGAATCCCTTTAGCAGTACAAGAAGAAGACAGAGTTACCCACAAAAAAAAAATGTGAAAAAACACAATGTGCAAAAGGAGAGAGAAAGTGAGAAAGACAGAAGAAAATTGCCAGCTAAAGAGGCAAATTTCTTGTGGGGGGGGGGGAGGGAAAAAGGGCACACTGCTGTTGGGAATTGGGAAATGTGCACTGGTGGAGGGAGTGTTGTTGGAACACTGTATGAATGAAAACCAGTCAAGAATAGCTTTGTAATAGTTCTATTACATGGTGAGTCAATTGGGAAAAAAAGGTGCAGAGAGATATAGAGCGGTTAAGGTAGCCCACCCTGGTTGGATGTCCAACACCACACATGGTCCCTCAAGTACTGCCAGGGGTGATATCTGAGCACAGAGTCAGGAGTAATACCTGAGCACCTCTGGATGTGGCCCAAGACCAAACCAAACAAAAACAAAACTACAAAGTTCTAGGCCATATCAGCTGCTCCAGGACACAACCAGAAACCCAAGCCTGTACATCTCACAAGTTCCCTGAAGGAATTGTTTCATAACACGGTGAGCACCACTTTGGAACTGACACAGAGTAGTCTAGTCTTCATCAGGTTAAAAAGGGGCCAGAGCCCTTTTACATGATAAAATGCTTACGGTCTTTTGGGGCTCACAAATTATTTTTATTATGCTGATACTAAAACACAATCCTTAAGAATATTATTTTTTTTTTTTTTTGCTTTTTGGGTCACACCCGGCGATGCACAGGGGTTGCTCCTGGCTCTGCACTCAGGAATTACTCCTGGCGGTGCTCAGGGGACCATATGGGACGCCGGGGATTGAACCCCGGGCCAGCACAGGCCAGCTGCGTGTAAGGCAAACACCCTACCGGCTGGGCTATCGCTCTGGCCCTGAGAATAAATTTTTTAAAAAATCCTAATCCTAATTAATCCACTAATTAATTGTCATATGATATATTCATATTCCAAGATCAGTAGAGTTTGAGGCAATGGGTCTAGGTTGGAATAAGCAGCAGTAACAAGGCAGATGGGTAAAGGGTAAGATAGAGTATTTCATCAAGAAAGAGGAAAAAGGCCCAAGGGACTCACCAAGCCAAAATGCCAGACAAACTACCCAATTTGTGTCCAGAAAAGCTAGGTCAAGTAGGAGAATCTGGGTAGATATCAATAGGACAGAAACCAAGGAAACAAGATGAGTAAGCAGGTCTGAAGCAGAGTGTGACAGAGTTTAGAAATATTCTCTAAGCAGAAAAGGAAAGTGCCCGTAGCCTTGGGTGTAACAGGGAGAAAGCTGTTAAAGGTACCAATTTAGCTCCAGTAGAATTCTGAAAAAAAAATAATAATAAGGAGCTGCAGTCAGCTGAGTATAAGCTTCTCCACATTGCCCATGAGGACTTCTCACAGGAGAGATAAAGGTGGTACTAGACACTAGAGGGTTCCTGTCACAGCAGCTCAATACAGGAAAAACCCAACTCCCTCCTCAAAGGCAAATGCAGCTCCTTTTGCCTTCTGCCAGGTACTTAAGCAAACTTTACTGATACTTCTAAAAATACAAAGGCAGCAAGGCTCCTCAAGTTCCTATGGGTTAAATCACAGAAGCAGTGAGAAGAGTAAATTGTTTCATTGCTCAGTGAAATAATAGACTTTCCATAAAGCTTATTGGGGACATCATTAGGAAAAGTGAGTTTATAGGGTGCCAGTTAAAAACATCCCAGTTGTACTAACCAATGTGGCTCTTTCCTGCCCTTCAAAACATCTGAATGTTCACCTTGGCAGTCAGCACTTTATTCCTGTCTGCTTTTGGAGAGATCTTGGCACTTTTTTCTAAGGGCAATTTTAGTTTTAAGGGAACAATAACAAAAAAATAAATCACAAGGAAAAATTTTGGAAATGAACTGAATAGAAAGAGTAGAGGCATTTGAGTACAAGGAGAAACCTGAGAGAAATCCTGTCAGCAGAGGAAATGATCTTTTGCAAGGAGCTGATGTTGAAGAAGGAAAGAGCACAACCTAACCGCAACCCAGACTCGGGCTTTGTGTCCATAACTGCACCTTTTACTTGACAGATAAGAAAATAAACCCACTGCACTTGTAATAAAAACAACTTAGTGCCTCACTGATGATAGAGAAAAAAATCAAATAAAAACTGTACTATAGAGAACAGATTCTTTCACAGCTTAAAAAAAATATTTTTCCTGAACTACTACCAAAACATCAGAATCACAGATACTCACGTTTCATATTTTCCCTCTTTTCTTGTGTATGCAAGCAGCGAATTTTATTATTTTGATGGTTACAGCACTAAGAAAGCATCTATTTAAGTTTATAGGTAGAGACAAAGAACAAGACCCAGAAGAAACACCATCTGGAGCCCGATGAGTCTAAGAAAATTTTCTGTTGCTTTAACTGAATTGTGAATTAAACTCCTCTAAGCTTATTTTACTTAATTTACTGGGGGTGGATACAGAAATGAGCAAAGCAAACTCCCTGCTTCCAAGGAGCTTCTCTGCACTCAGGAATTACTCCTGGCAGTAATCGGAAACCATATAGGATGGTGGGTATCGAACCCAGGTCGGCCACATGCAAGGCAAACACCCTAACCCTGTGCTATCACTCCAGCCCCTCAAGGAGCTTCTCATCTCACAAGAAAGACTGGGGAGGGGGAAGGGGGTGAGGGCGATAATGCAATAGCATAGCAGGGAGTATGCACCACATATGGTACCCAGAACCCACCAGGAGTGATCTCTGAGCACAGAGTCAGGAGTAAGCCCTGATCACTGCTGGGTATTCCCAGGAAAACTTTGTGAAAATTAGTATGTCAAATGGTTAAATCTCAGGGATGGCAAAGGGAGCTGTCACACAGCATGAGGAAACCTTTGATTAAGAATAATTTTTATTAATGAAGAAACTTGGGAGAGAAGCCGCATTCTTCAGAGGATTTTCAAACATAATGATTAGTGCCAGAAGGGTACCACACTATAAATTCACCCCAATTACAGCACTAGTCATTTCACAATAGCATAATAATAATAATAATAACAATAACAATAATAACAATAATAAAAAGGAGTAAGAGTTATTTGGTCAGAGACTCAGAGCAGGGATTTGGGTGCCTCCACCCAATCCCCAGACTCTGGGTCAGGGGGTATGGCCCTGAGCTCCAGCCACCACAGCCAACCGCTGGAAGACAGACACTCCAGATCCACAGCTGCGCGGCCACACGTCAATCTTAGACTCTAACATATTTTAGCACCAGGTCCTTCCCAGAATCTTTCTCATTTATACACTTTAATGATCATTCTATTTGTAACAAACTGGAGAGGTTATGGTGAATGAGGAATTACGATGACACACTAGAACTCACTATTAAATATTCAGATAGAGACATCATTCATCATTAGTACCCGTAGGGCAAGCCACAAAGTGTAACAGAAGAGAGAGAGAGAGAAATACAGGGACATAGACAAAGAGATAGACAGAGAAATAAAATGTGCCTGCAATAGGGGCAGGTAGGGTTTGGGTGGTGGGGATGTGTTTGGGATATGGGTGGTGGGAACTTGGTTCTGGTGGAGGGATGGGTTCTGGAACACTGTATGGCATGACCCAATTATGAACACCCATTTCATTGTATATCTCCCATGGTATAATAAATATTTTTTTTTTAAAAAAGAGTTATTTGGTCAGAACAGGAGACGCTGCACTAGGTGCACTTGGGTATGATTTCTGGCATCTCACACTGTCCCCTGAACTGGCCAGGAATGATGTCTGAGTGCAGAGCCAGGAGTGCTGAGCATCACAGGGTTACACAAACAAGCAAAACTCTACAATCCACAGGAAAACATGATGAAAAGTTTTTTAAGTAAAACAGATTTTATTTGGGGTTTTTAGGAAGGGGGAAGAGGAGAGAAAGTGAGAGAGAGATTACACATCTCAAGAGGAGAGATGTGAGCAATCCATGTGCCTGTTGTGCTCGGTCACATGGGCTCGAGCAGGACATGGACTCCAACAGCATATATGTCCATATGGGCTGGTTTCAGAGCCATGCCTGTTGATGCTCAGAGGTTACTCCTAACTCTGCATTCAAGAATCATTCCTGGGGCAGGAGTGATAGCCCAGCACGTAGGGCCTTTGACCTTGCATGCTGCCGACCCAGGTTCAATCTCCAGCATTCCATATGGTCCCCTGAGCACTGGCAGGAGAAATTTGTGAGCACTGCACTCACAAACTTCTGAGTGCAGAGTCAGGAGTAACTCCTAAGCATTGCCGGTTGTGACCCAAAAAAGAAAAAAAAAAAAAGAATTATTCCTGGCAGTGCTCAGGGGACCATATGCAATCAAACCCAGATTGGCTGCATGGAAGGCAAAAGCCTTCCTCACTGTACTATCACTCCTGGGCCCCTCCCCCCTTTTCTTTCTTTTTTTTTTCCTGTGGGTTATAGAGTTTTGTTTGTTTGTCAAACTCTATGATCTCAGCACTCTTGTCTCTGCACTCAGGCATCATTTCTGGACAATTTAGGGGACAGTGTGAGATGCCAGAAATCAAACCTAGGTGCACCTAGTGCAAGACAAGTGCCCAACCTGCTATACTAGCACTCTGGCCCCAGCTTAACTATTCAATTTATTTTCCCCCTCCTCCAACTATTGAATTTAAATCCTGAATCCTAGTTGATTCTCCTTTTGATTCAATGTTTCTGTGGCTCAGAGAGTAAATGATTGTATGTGGATGTGTCTGTGGTAAAGGCTTTGTAGCCATCTAGCTTCTCCGTGTGAAAAATCAGAACAACGGGTTTAAGCCTGGATTTCACATACTCTGCATGCAGTGCCCATCTCAGGTACACAGCACAGCACTCACCTTCTTTGACCTTGAAGGAGAGCATTTTTCAGATAGCTTCTACTTCCGTGCTCTGATTTTCCAACTAGTGAGACAAATGTTGTTAGTGTAACACCACCTAACAGTGCAGATGCAGTCATATGGAATGGAGAGGGGACCAAAAGACCCTCCTCAGAGGTTTGCAGAGGCTTACGTCAAACCCTTGACTTCCCTCACATTCAGTTCAGTTAAAGGAGGTTCACTCCTTGAAGCCCTCTCTTGCACTCGCAATGACGTCCAGAACTTTATCTTCTTTCAAAACTGAAATCCTATGCCCAGGGGGAAAAACTGCATAGAGTACCTAACAAGTAAGCTCCTCTACTGAGGTTAATACCATCAAGACCATCTTACTTCATGTAATAAGCAGAATGAAGTAGAATATAGGACATTAACTGAGGATAATCTTATAAATAAAAATATCACTTATTTGTTGCTCTTGTATACTGAAAAGTAAGGCAGTAACTTCTTTCAGGAATACAACTCTCGCTTACCAGATAGCCTTATGGAATCCAAGGAACTATGTGGAGGAGGAAGTCACCAAATTATTCCCCTTCCCCTATCAATGATCGTCAATGATGAAAAAAATCTATGGTGACTTAGCAGCACTGAGATGACAGTGAAACTATCCAAATCAATATCTAAAGCCCACTGATAACTTAAAATAACACCAAATTAGTTAAACAGCCCCTCCATTCAGTAAAAACAGTCATCTATTTTAGACAATTTCTTTCTCCCTGGTCTGGGTGTAGCCAAGAAACTGACGTCCCAAGTGTTTGACGAGGAATCACTCTTTCAAGAAGTCTGACTCATTCCAGTGCCCACAGTTAGCACACAACTGGGCCAGGCCTGGACTATTGAATGTTCAACTGATGCAACGTGCAGCACAGCTAAAATGGCAAAGACAACTGTACTGCAAAAGAAAACTCATGACGATACTTGAATAACCAAATTCTTCTTAATTTTTTTACTTGAAATCCCTTATGCCCAATAAATTTTTAAGCAAAAAGTTCCCTGGCATATAAATATATAAAATACATATACATATCAACCATTGATTATTGATAATAAATCATAAAGAAATTAGACCCATAGTCTAAGAAGCCAGGACAATCCTTATATAACAGAGATAATGCTTTAGCATCTCAGTAAATAGCCATCATTTGTTATGCCAAGCCATCTATATCCTTTTCAATATAGGGCATAGCCGTCCTGAGTTTAGAAGCTTTTTATCTGAACCTGAAAGGCCAATGACAACTTTCTCCTAAATTCTCAGGAAGTCTCCCAGGCTCCACCCTGGGTCACTCTTGACTCTATGGGTAATACAAGATCCACTACTCTACTGTTTCCAGCTACTTGAATTTCATAGAAAACTCTCTTAAAATAATAAGGCTTGATCATTTAGTTCCTAAACTCAAAACTAAACACACAAAAATTTTTAAAAATGTCTAACATATGCTAAGCTTGAATGTTAGGAATAACTTCCAACCTCTCAATTCAGTTCCAGGCCAGCTAAGTCCCTCTGCATTATCCCATATCTCTTCTCCCAACAGCTGCAGTTTATCCCAGACCCTTAAGCCGGCAGCAACAGCTTGGAAACTTCTTTCCTTGTGTTCCAACCTCCACATACAACCTTTTTCCTTCAAGTTCTCAAATATGACTTTTCTTCTTCACAAATCCTTTTCTTTTACTTGAAATGCTCCTGTCTCAGCTCTCACTCCCCTTTGCCTCTGTACCTGAGTACAAATAGATGCAGTCATCAGGAAGCCCTCAGAAAACTCACTCAGGGTAAGACCTCTGCTGGAGCATCCCTGGTCACTAATCAGGTCACTAATAGCTGTAATTTAGAACTGGATTAATGTCTTGTCCCACCTGCCACCCCCCCACTAAAATGCAGGTATCATGATGGCATTCACTAGCTAGGAGCATCATGTATTGTCTCTAATATTGCCAGATTACGGCTCAATCTATATACCTTGAATGCTTGTACTGCTCAAAGTCATAGCGTCATCTTCCAGTATGAAACTATTCTGCATTGCTTCTTACTTATCTATGTCATATAGGTTTATAAACATGTGATTAAACAGTAAGTTCTAACATATTCAAAATCATGTAGGTTCTTAGAATTGTATTACTGAAGATTAGTATTGGGCCTTGATGTCCTTCACACCTCTCAAAGAGTCTTTAACATAGCCCTTAACAATGATAGGAAAAGCAAGATACGGACAACAGAATGTGGTAGAGCCAAGAACCAAGTCATTATCAGGCCAAGAATATGGGTGATGATGAAGACAAATTGTGAACCGCCTGTGAATTGGTGGATAAGCAGAGCAAGTTTGGTGTGAATGGCCATAAAGCTTTTCACTTCTGTTTTGGAGATTGGTAGTGCATAAATCAACATCACTTTGCAGTTCTTTCAGCTTCTACATTGGCCAACTAAGTAATGAAAAGCCTTAAAGTCTTGAAATATACAGAGAAGAGTACAGAGTTAGCTGTCTCCAGAGTTAAACTTAACTGTCTTTTAAACTATAGAATCCACAAGTAGTCTTTTCTCTTAAGCAATTGTATAGGAATGTCTTTCCCAGTAAAACTATCCAGGCCTGCAGTATTACAGAAAATTTGTGATGGTTGAGCACAAAATAACACATTAAAAATTTAAATACAATCAGAAGATAAAACAGCAGTTAAGGTGGATGCCTGAGTGTGCACCCAACCTGGGTTTGACTTCCAGCACCACATGGTCCTCCGAGCACCACCCTGGAGGACCCAGGGAGACCACCAGCATTGCTGGGGTAGCCCAAATAATCCCTGGCACTGCAGGACCCAAGAAGAATCACACACTTGGATCTTTTGTATAGAACCAGATGCCTGGTTAGCCAAGAATTGTTGGTGGGGGGGCCCCAGAAACACTGCTTTGAAGGTCCCCCAATATAAAAAATAAAAGAATAATTTTCCCGGATGGAGGGATAATATAATAGGTTAAAGTGTAAGCCTTGCATGCACAAGATCCAGCTTTGATCCCTAGCTCTACATACAGTTCCCTAAGCATCACAAGAAGAAACCCCTAAACACTGAGCCAAAAGCAGCCCCAAGGCACTATAGCTATGGACCCCTGTCTACAAAATAGCAATACCTATAATATTTTTTCTGGGGGTACAAGGTAGCTCAAAAGGTCAATATGCAAGGTCTGCCTGTGGGAGGCCTGAGTTCAGTCTCCAGCACTGCACTGTCCCTTTCCACTGGGTGCACCCCCACCTCTCTCAGCACCATCCAAGTAACAGCACCTGAGCACCACTGGCTGCAACCCCACTTCTCCCAGTTCCATCCGAGGAACATCACTGATGTCCCGCAAAAACCAAGATAACAACAATAATATTAATAAATTTTCATGTCTGATTTTTTTTTTCTGCTTGGGAGACCATATGGGATGCGAAGGATCAAACCCAGGTGAACCTCATGCGAGACAAATGCCCTCCCTCTGTGCTATTGCTCCAGCCCCATGTCTGATCATTTTAGTCTTTTCTTCTTTTCTTTCTCTTTGTTTTGTTTTTGATCCACACTGGCATTGCTCAGGGATCACTCCTGGTGGGACTCAGTGGACCTTCTGATGTGATGCCACAAAACCCGGGTCAGCCACATGCAAGGCAAGAGCCCTACCTGCTGTACTATCTCCATGGCCCCCAATTTATTACTTTATTTCATTTAGGTTTAGCACAGGGAAATCAAATTTACCCAATATTTTCCACCTAACCCAGGACAGAATGTAGAAGGATACTCTCCCTTGTACCTGGATTTTAAGAAAAGCATAGATAATGCCTCAAAGCTACATGGGAAAAGCAACCTAAGCCTGCTTCAATCTACATAGTTAGGGCAGTTTCCAAGAGTCCTGCAGAATTCCCAACCCTATACTAACATATACATCAATGGTTTTTGCTATAAAGAGGGAGATGAAAATACTTGGAGAACATTTCCAATTTTACTCTCTATACAGCATGTTTCTTTTCATGTATTCATTTCAATAGGAAAAACAAGATATTTACCAGGTCAAACAGAAGTATTTGGAACAAAACAAAGCAGTTAAATATCTCAGTCATTCATTTGACACATAATTTTATAGACCTATGAAGTACATGACAATGCTAAATTCATGGAACAAAGTGAAATGAAATAAATAAGGTTCTTTGCCAGATTTGGGGATCTTATAGTCTTAAGGGGATTATATATGCAAATAAATTTAATATGAGGCAACATAATTAACTCATATTCAATTATGTAGTAGCAGAGCATCTTTAAAATGCCATGTTAATAGAAAATATTTCTTATATCCTTTTTCAATGTGTGGTTCATGAACCAGCAGTGTCAGGGAATGAAGACTCTCAGGTTTCACTAGGTAAGAACTAAATCAAAACAGCATTTCATCAGATCCTGACTCCAATCTCCACCAATGCTCTAGCTGCCTAACTTTATGTGGTACTCGTCACTGCCCTCCAGCCACAACAGATCAGCACGAAATCTCAGACGGCCATAAAATAAATGCTTAATTTACCACTTTTGTGGGGAGGAGACAGTCTGTATTTTTTGGATGTTCTGTATCTTGCGGTGTTTAATGGCTATTCCTCACTCTGTGCTCAGGGATTACTCCTGACAGTGCTCAAAAGATCATATATGGTGCTGGGGATCTAGCTGCAGTCTGCTGCAAACAAGGCAAGCACCTTACCTTCCGTACTCTATCTCTGACCCTAATATACCACTTTTAAATGAATCTGAGGGATTTATTTTAAGATGTAAATCTACAAAATGTGATTCAAAAGCTCCACAAACTATATGGTAATGCATTTTATTCCAAGTATTAGAAGCATTTTATGGTCATGCATTTTATTCCAAGTATCTCAAACAAGTATTCCAAGCTCTGCTAATATATCTAAGGATTTAAAAATATAGCACTTGGAGGTAAGAATATTTTCATGGAACACTTAATGTGTATTCAGTTGACCTTGCAGAACCACTGGAGGAGATGGAAACTTTTATTTAAAAGTTCAACTTGATGATTAAAAGAAGAACTTTGAGAGGGAATGCTACTGAGGGAAACTACAATGGGATTCCTCCCAGCCAGAGAGCTGCTGAGTCACAGAATCATAAGATGGAAGCACACAAAAGATCTCAGAGGTTATTTTCCCAGCTCTGCTTCATTCCAAAAGAAAATCTTCCTGCAGAACTTTATTTCTGTAGTGTCCATTAGTAATGAATCCTGAATGATTCCCATTTAACAACTAGTCAGTCAATGCATAAGGACTTTTTGACCTCCTGATGCCTGGAAAGTGGTTGAGGGACAGAAAAAGAAGCATATTCTATGGCAGAGTACCCAGTTTTATGAAATGAAATTAACGCTCCTAGTAAATAAAGCTGTATGAGTTGTCTGTCGCAAAACTGATGATGACGAGATGCTCGGGAAGGGGAAGAGACCACTAGAAACAAAGTGGTAAGGAAAGGGTTCACATCACTGGGAAGAACCATAGAATTCAGATATACAGGTGGAAGGACTTGTGTCCTATAGCTAAAGTCATAATACAAGTGCCTGGACAAACGGGGCTGAGAAACTAGGCTCCTAAATAACCCCTGGACTAGTCTATACAGTCCCTCATCAGAATGGGCTTTATGGGATTGGTTCTAAAGCCAAGATTCTTGGTTGAATCCATTCTATCCCCCTAAAAGGATAACAACTGAATATATTTTGTGCAAATGCCTACCTCTCCTAAATCTTTGCTATTAGAGGAGGTCCTGTGATTCCACAGTTGCCACTGAAACATCAGTGAAAATAATGCTTGCTACTTCGAGATGCAAACATGACCTTTTTCCACTAACAGAAACCCAGAGAGCAACAGGCTCTATGAGCAGCAACTGAAGAAGGAGTTTGTGTGGTGGGTAGATGGTTCAAAGGGCTGGATCCCAGGTTCTGCAACAGGAGCCCCAACATTGGCCCCGGGTCCTCTAAGCTCTACCACGTGTGCACCAAAACAAAGAAAAAAACAAAGTTCCCAGAACCATGCTTGAATCAGAGTTATCTACCAACCCGAGGTTCTTTCCTTGATTTTCAAGTGAACAGAAAATCAACTTTTCTTTATGTCACTGAATTACTGTGGTGGCTCTGTTAGAACATCCCAGCCTTACTGTAAGCAATATGGTACTAAGCCAACAAAATACAACCAAAATAAGTTTAAATGGAATTGCATAAGGTCTGATGCTTTCCTACTTAATAAGTACAGTTTTGCATTAACTCTTTGATCTAGCTCAGTGCCTGATTGACACAGATATGGATATAGACATTTTATGAAGTAAGCAGACATGTGATTGGGCTTTTGTAGGTACTACCTGATTTATTAAGCAACTTATGTTACAGTAGATTAATGAATCATCATAATAGTCCTATAAACTAGGTACTCTTATTCTCTTCCATTTAAAGATGAGGAGAAAATAAGGTTTATAGGATAAATTAAGCCTATATATGATTTTAACTAGAAGTCTAACCTAAGTATAACTGACTTTGAAGCAAGTATGCTTTTCTTTGGCTCTGCACTCAGGTATTACTCCTGGCGGTACTCAGGGGACCATATGGGATGCCGGGATTGAACCCGGCCGGCACAGGCCAGCCGCGTGCAAGGCAAATGCCCTACCCGCTGGGTTATCGCCTCCGCCCCTGCTTTTCTAAAATGCTATGCACTGTGTCTGCATGAGAGCAAATGCACATGCAAACATATCTATTTTCATGGACAGGATCAAGTGAATACAATAAGTGCTGGGGCTAGATGTTCTGAGTGTGGATTGTGATTTTTTTTCTTTATAGATTATAACTATGGACTAGCCATTTAACTTATCTGGACCTAAATGTTGTCTAGGTAAAATATGTTACCTGACCCTGATGATCTTTAAAGGAACAGTTCTAACAGTCTGCAACAAATATACAAAGATACAGCTCTTCCAGTCACCCATACAAGTTGAACAAAACAGGGCTGGAGCGATAGCTCAGCGGGTAGGGAGTTTGCCTTTTGCACGCGCCAGCCAGTGCCGGCCCGGGTTCGATCCCGGGATCCCATATGGTCCCCCGAGCACCGCCAGGACTAATTCCTGAGTGCAGAGCCAGGAGTAGCCCCCTGAGCATTGCTGGGTGTGACCCTAAAAAGCAAAAAAAAAAAAAAAAAAAAAACAAGTTGAACAAAATAGAAGACGATGCTAGAGAAGGAAGGATGCTGTGTTTTCTCTGAAGGAGCAGCATGGTATGAAAGTCTGAAAACAGCCACAGTATACCCACAAGCACAAATCCATTTCTACCGTCATGGGTTTTTACTTTTTTTATGTTAAAATGTGACTATTTTTTGACTAATTTTCTTCAAAAAAAGGAAGACTTAATACATTTTACCATTGCTTTCCCTTCAGCCTTGCCTACAAAGCTGTAAGTTAAAGAAATCAGTAGAGGCATACAGTATTCTAGGCTATAGACTGAACAGAGAAAAACTGAGGTCTGCTAGGAACAAGCCATAAAAATTCAATAAAGAGGTGACTATGCAGGAATCTTTAAATGCTGAGTAATGTGATAGAAAGAAGCAGAAAGGAAGATGGCCCAAAGTGAACTACATAAACCATTCTAGACTATAAATGATCATCAGAAGATGCCCACACTGAAAAAAAGCTAAGGCTGAGATCCTTCATGCACAGGAGAGAAAGCTACAGAAAATACAGAAATGATCTAGCTGGACCAAACTAAATACCATGCTTGCCAGGGAACCTAAACATCTGAGAGGTCAAGATCTTAGGGAACCTAATGAATGACAGATGCTGGATCATTTTGGTGAATTTAGTGTTCAACTCTAAATAGGTAGGTTACTGGAGAAAGGAAGTCAAAATTTCAGATAAACCCTGGCCAGGATACTGAATCATAGAGTGAATTCCAATTTTAAAGCCAACACTTATGGTCACTCAAAACATGGATATAGTCCTCAAGTCTGAAAAATGTAGTTTCAAAATGTTTCCTGGAGACTGGAGCAATAGTATAGCAGGTAGGGTGCTTGTCTTGCACACAATGGACCTGGGTTCAGTCTTCAGCATCCCAAATGACCCCTGACCCCCAAGCCCACCAGGAGTAATCCCTGAGCCAGGAGTAATCCCTGACCACCACTACAGGTGGCCCAACCCTCCAAAATGTTTCCTTGTTGCTCTCTGCAGATAGGACAATTAGGAATAATTTAGCCAGTGTTGCTTAGGACACTGGACATTTCAGAAATATCCTGTGAATACCAATTCACACCACATCACTCACCAAAAATAGGCTGCTAAAAACTCTGAAGCAAGAACTCTCTACTTACTGTGTTTATAGGGAATTAATGACCAGCTGGAGTCTACAGATTTTGACTAGAGCTGGCAGTTAGCATTGCATGGGGGGAAAATCGACACTTGGGTTCATTTTTCCAAGGGGAGCATCCTTTATTGTGTGCAGAGTAAACAGCTCTGGCTGCTGCTTTCAAGGTGAGCTCCCTGGTAGTTCTGAATAGACTGCTGAAATCCCTTAGGACCACAGCTCCAGATTTCAAGCAATTGTAAAGCTAAGTAACAGAATCTGTCAGGAGGATGTTTATAGTTTTTCGTCATGTTGTCAACACACAGAAAATAAAGTGAGAATCAGAGATAAACTGAAGCATAAAACTCTCCTGGAACTTGGGAAAGAGGTAAAAGCCTCTCAATGTATTCATATTAAGGACAATGACCTTAATATTAGTTGATAGTAGGTTGGTATTTGAATATTGTTTCAGGAGATCACAATTTTATCCCTGTTTCTACTGTTCCTGAGCTACATTTTCCTTGCTATATCACTTGCCTGTCAACGCTGATAAGACAGTAAATTCGCCTCTAGGGTCTCCTAAAAAGAGAGTAAATGAAGCATTAGCAAGTCATCTTCACTGCTGTGCCCTTATCATTCTTTGTCACTAAAAGGGAATAGCTTATTCTTGTCTTAGTATCAACTGCACTAACGTTCATTATTCTAACTCAGGGAACTTGTAGAGGGCATGTTGGTTCTAATTCTAACAAATAAATTGACTACCGCCAACAAATACTAGTTACAATTTAGTTGAGTACAAAGATTTTTTTTAATTTTTTATTATACCACCGTGAGATACACAGTTATAAAAGTGTTCATGTTTGGGTTTCAGTCATACAATGTTCCAGCACCTAACCCTCCACCAGTGTCCATTTCCCTCCACCAATGTCCTATGATTTCCCCCTCCCCCAGCCTGTATCTATGGCAGGCAATTTACAATAATCTCTCTCAACAGCAATGCCCTAAATGTACCAATTAAGAGATACAGGGTGGCAAAATGGATTAAAAAATGGAGATTTTTTTTTAAATAACTTCACCCTTAAATAGTTCTTCAAAACCATGATTTCCCCACGAAGAAAGAACGGAAGCATCTGTTGGTCTTAGGTACACATACCATCAAGGCGACACTGGACACTGGTGACACTGACCTCACAGATTATTCAGGGAATCTGTATTAAGAGATATGAAAATAAAAGAAGCCACCAGAAACATTTCTGAGTCAAAATGGCGTTTTCAAAATCTCTCACTCATACAACAAAAGGCTACCATACTTCAAAGCAATCAGGATCAGGGAAAAGAAATCTTTAGGTTATTTGAATCATGGGCTGGTTATTGACCAGCATGGATTAGTCAAGAATGTGCACAGCAAATACACAAGGGGAGCTGTGACCTGAGTCAGAGATTCCCCAACTTCCTTCCATGTATTTTTCTAATGGTGAAAAGAAAAAAATGAACTATATGTCTGATTGCTGCACTTCACCAGGTAACAGATTATTGTAGCAACAATCCCTGCTTCAGCCCCCTGGGGTCCCATTTGGTGAGACAAAGAATTTACAGTACAGGCTCTATGCTACCGCACTCCCCCAAGAGAATCCAGCATGACTAGCTTGGTCCATTCTTGGCTGTTCACGTTCCCTAACCCTATGTTGGCTTCAGTCCAAAGGTGCAGATTCTCAACTGTGATCCACTGCACAGTCTTGCAATGCACAGAGACCTTTTCTGAGATGCAGCTCATTGGTCAGTCCTTATACCAGCCCAGGCCTGGTTGATTCCAGTCCCTCCTCCAGTGCTTTGATCCTGGCACTCTCCCTTTGAGTCCAATTCTCCTTCCTTGAGTCCCTCCTCCTGATAACAACATTCCCTGTGTTACATGAACCCCTCTCTGCAATTATCCACAGCCTGAGAATCATTATGGATGAAATCAGGACTGAAACCGCTGATTTCTGTCAGTCATAAGACCTGATTTCCTTTTATCCCTGCCAGAGCCTGAGCCTGGATTCCTCCCCAAAAGGATGTTTCTACCAGCTATAAGGGGGAAATGCCATGGGAAGTGAAAATGCAGAGGCTAATGAGACCTACCAGACTCCGACTTATCATCATATTTTATTTGACTCCTTAAGAATATTCCATGACTCATCTCTACTCCCAAAGTAGGGGAATGAGGACCTTGAGAGGACACAGCTTCATTACATTTCATCTCAAGTAACTAACTCCCGTTGGCTCTATGAAGGAACCCAAAAACAAAGTCTTGTATAACTTTCCACTGGGAGGTCAGACCATGAACCTCTCGGTGGAAATAAAAGTCAGATTCCACATTTCCTGGGCCTTAAGCTGATATTACCTCACTGGCTTCTCAAACGAAGTTTGGTGCAATAAGATCACCGCCATTCTTTACCCAGCATACTGGAGACTCAGAAAGTTAACTTGCCCAAAGTTTCTCCATACATACTGAGATCTAAGCCCATATCTGACCAATTCCAATATAGGAGCCCTTTTTACTAGCTACAATGTCTCCCCAAACACAGGAAAAGGAGCCAGGAAAGACAGGGATAGATACTAACCAGAAGGCAACAGAATACATGAATCAGACAGAAGCTAGGGTCAGTAGAGTTCAATGTTGCAAAGTGAGGCAATGCAAGAACTAAAAAAGGGATGTCACAGGGGCAGCAAAAGAATCCAGTAAGTATACTCAAGTACCAGTGCTGTACCAGGATCAGGGCTAAGTGCTGTGTGTTAACTCAGCTGTTACCTTACCTCAGTCCCCAGGGAGGCTCATTTTATTTATAAACACAAAATAAAGCACAAAATAGAAAAGCCAAATAATTAACCTAAGTTCATACAATCAGCAGAAAGTGAAACATGCACTAAACCAGGTTAAAATGCTAGGAGGGTGTGTGTGCAGGTTGAAACACCTCGTGGGAAACCAGGTATCAGACGGTATCAGCAAGAGCAGTTTTGGTAGAATGGTGCCATCTAGCTGTACTGCAGCTTGCCTGTGAAGGGAAGAAATAACAGGAGAGAGAGGAGAGAAGAGGGACAGACAGACAGACAGACAGACAGACAGACAGACAGACAGAGACAGTACGCCATAACAAAGAGCCACAAACCGGGTCACTGAAACAACAGAAATGTCCATTCTGGAAGCTTCAGAGACAGAATACTAGTGTTGGCAGATCCATGTTCCCCACAGACCCCACACAGCCTCTTGGGAGGTTTCCTCTTTGCCTCTCCTAGTCTCTGGCAGCCCCAGTAGCAGTTTTCAACTCTCTACCTTAATAGTCCCCTCTGTGGGCATTTCCTATCTTCACATGGGTGTTCTCCCTGCCAGTCTGGGTCCCTGTCTAAATTTTCCTCCTCTTGTAGTGATAGAAGTCACATTGGATAAAGGCCTATCCTAATGACTTTATCTTAATTAATTAAATCTGCAAATACTTTTTTCAAATAAGGACACTCACATTCATAGTTCCTGAGGGTATAATTACAACAAATTAGGGAAATTCAACTTATAACTGCCCCTCAAGGTGTTGCATGTGTGGCTGCGGTGCCCATCTGTGTCAGCAGGTGGCAGACAGGGAGACAGGCTTATCTATACCCAGGGCTCTGCCCCGTGAGCTCTGGATGGTTGATGGTCTGACATAGTAAAAGACTGGACCACCTGGGATGAACCCAGAGCCACAGCAGAGCCTGGCGAGCTATCCATGGTGTATTCGATATGCCAAAAACAGTAACAATAATGGACCTCATTCCCAATGAATGGAGACGTTACTGGCTCCCACTCAAGCAAATCAATGAACAAGAGGAAGACAAGTGATACAAGTGACAACTGGAGACAGGGATTCAAAGAGAGAGACTTTTAAGATTAAGATGGAAAAACTCATCTATGGGCTCTTTTGTTGATGGTGAGGAGGTTAAGGGCCATACCCAATGGTACCCAGGGGCTACTCCCATTTCTGTGTCAGAGGGTTACTCCCAGTGATACTGGAAATCAAACCAGGGTCAGCTTCATACAAGTACCTTAACCCCTATACTCTCTCTCCAGCTTTATATGCTCTTTAAAATAACATTTTACTATAGATCAGAGACAGGTCATGATTTTTTCCATGTAAGCAAAAAATATAATTATCCACATCCCAGGAAAGACTTTTTGATGCCCAGGATATCATTTTCAGTATTCGGCTTTGATTTAATGAGTAGGAGAAGGACACAGCAGCAAAGTTTTGCCAGAACAGTTTGGGCTGGCACTAAGCATCCATCACAAGCTCTCCCATTACATCTCCATTGGTCAATAAGAAAACAGAATCGATAACTAATGTCAAGCTGCATGGCTAACTCTCAATCACACACACTGACAGAGGCAATCACTTGCACGAACACAAAAACTAACAAACAGAAACTTTTACACGTGGATGGAATTTGGTTGGAATTTTTTAACATTTTCTTTTGGACAATTGCTAATACAGTTAGCAATCTTACAATTTAATTAAACAGAAGTAGTAATCCAATCAAGTATGTAGAAATAGGGATAGAAAAGGAAGCCAACCTGAGTTAATGATTATTGTAGAAATCAATACTCTTGTAAAACATTGGAGGTGGAGGAGTTTGAGCCACATTCACCGGAGCTGTGGGCTACTCCAGGCAGAGGCAATGCACACCATAAACCCTATACTAACTCTCCAGTCCAATCCACACACTATTAACCAATTAACTGTATTTACAAAACCATTATTTGCTAGAGACAACACTCAAAATACCAAGATACTGGCATTAAGTTTTCGCTTTGAATTGCCACAGGACTGGCTATCATATAAAGAAGAAAATGCCATTCATAATCACTTGTATCACTTGTCTTCACATTGTTCATCAATTTGCTCGAGCAGGCACCAGTAGGACTTGCAGACATGGGGCAGAGCTACTACTGGCTCTCCCCGTGACCAGCCGCTCACGAGGCGCCCGGGAGGGATGGTGGGTTCTAGCCCTGGCCCACCACCCCAGCAGAGCCTCGCAACAAGCCAGACGGCCCCCACTCCATGAGGGCCTCCATTTTCCACATCCGGACTTCTCTCTCGTCAGACCTCCACCCAGCAGACCAGCCTATCAGTGCCCAGCTCGGCGTGGCCACAAGCGGCCGCACAGTTCATCAACAAATGCTGTACTTAGAGATGCCTACAAGAATATGCTACCTGCACGGCAGAGCCTGGCAAGCTACCCGTGTTGTATTTGATATATATGCCAAATACCAGTAACAATTATAGACCTCATTCTGGAATGGATTGAGGCTCTTTATGTTCCTGGAGCAAAGTAGATGCCTTGGGCTCTACTAGCATGAGACAGGACATATGGAGATGTTACTGGGGCCCGCTCGAGCAAATCGATGATAAACGGGAAGACAGTGACAGTGATACAGGCACCAGTAACATCTTCATATGTCCTGTTGTGAGCTAGTGTAGCCCAAGAGCATCTGCTCACTCCAGGACATGAAGCTCCATTCATAATATGTATGCATTAATTAGTTTTCCTGAAGTACATATTCCTTCCTGATTAGTTTGAAACAGTATTCCCATGCAGAGAAGTTTAGCACACTCAAAAATTTTTTTAACATTTTATTATACCACCGTGATATATACAATTACAACGTTGTTCATGGTTGGGGGGTTTCAGTCACATAGTGTTCCAGCACCCGGCACTCCACCAGTGCCCATTTCCCACCACCAATGTCCCCAATTCCCTCCCCCTCCCATAGCCTGCCTAAATGGCAGGTTTTTTTTTTAATTTTTATTATACCACAGTGAAACATACAACTACAAAGGTATTCATAATTGGTTCTTGGTAATACAGTATACCAGCACCCATCCCTCCACCAGTGCCCCATTTCCACCACCAATGTACCCCACCCCCTCCTGCCCACCCCCCCATGCTGCCCTAATATCAGGTACCCCAGTTTCTTCTCTTTCTCTCTCTGTCTCTCTCTCTCTGTCTCTGCATCTCTCTCCCTCTTATTTTACACATTGTGGCTAGCCCTTCAGGTATTTAGAGTTTATCACTTAAGTCTCTTTGTGCATATTCAATGGTGAGTTTTAATCTGCCATTACCATTTCCCACATTTAGTAAAACACTGGTATCTATTTATGTCGTATTAATGAATGCAGTCATTCTATATCTGTCCTTTTCCTTCTGACTAATTTCACTCAGCATGATAGTCTCCATGTCCATCCATTTGCAGGCAAATTTCATAATTTCATCTTTTCTGACAGCCGCATAGTATTCCATAGTGTAGGTGAACCACAGTTTCCTTAGCCAGTCCTCTGTTCTCGGGCATTTCGGTTGTTTCCAGATTCTAGCTATAGTGAATAGCGCAGAGATGAATAAAGAAGTACAGATACTGTTTCTGCTATGTGCCTTTTGGTCTCTCGGGTATATTCCCAGGAGTGTTATTGCTGGATCAAATGGGAGCTCAATATCTAGTCTTCGGAGGAATGAATGGCAGGTTTTTTATCTCTTTTCTCTCTCCATCTCTCTTTTCCTTCTCTTACACATTGTGGGTTGCACTACATACACTTAGAAGCTATCATGTGCATTTTTTTTGCCTGTATTTAATGCTCAGTTCTATGTTGGTATCAGCCCTTTCGACATTTATTCACACATGCTCCCTTCTCTGTCTTACCTAACCTCTGACTCCCTCACATTTGTGGTAATTTCCACTTTTGGTAAGACCACCTGATATATTTATGTCATGCAAATAAATGCAGTCATTCTATATCTCTCTCTTTCCTTCTGACTAATTTCACTCAACATGATCCTTTCCATGTCCATCCATTTATAGGCAAATTTCATAACTTCATTTTTCCTAATAGCTGCATAGTATTCCATTGTGTAGATGTACCAAAGTTTCTTTATCCAGTCATCAGTTCTCAGGCATACTGGTTGTTTCCATGTTCTGGCTATTGTGAATAGTGCTGCTATGAAAATAAAAGTGTGGATTGTGTTTCTGCTGTGTGTTTTTGGCTTCCCAGGGTACATTCCCAGGAGTGGTATGACTGGGTCAAACGGGAGCTCAATTTCTAGTCTTCGGAGGAATGTTCATATTGTTTTCCAGAAAGGTTGTACAAGTCAACATTCCCACCAACAATATATGAGAGTTCCCTTTTTCCCGCATCTTGTTGCTTTTTACCCTTTTGGATATGGGCCAGTCTCTGCAGTGTGAGGTGATATCTCATTGTAGTTTTGATTTGCATCTCTCTGATGATTAGTGATGATGAGCATTTTTTCATATGCCTTTTGGCCATTCGAATTTCTTCCCTTGTAAAAGTTTCTGTTCATCTCTTCTCCCCATTTTTTAATGGGTTTGGCTGTTTTCTTCTAGACCTCATTCCGGAATGGATTGAGGCTCTTTATGTTCCTGGAGCAAGCAGATGCCCTTGGGCTCTACTAGCATGAGACAGGACATATGGAGATGTTACTGGGGCCCGCTCGAGCAAATCGATGATGAACGGGAAGACAGTGACAGTGATAGCTGTACCAGTGCCTGTTATATCCTGGATATTAACCCCTTATCACATGGGTATTGGGTGAATATTCTTTGCCATTCTGTGGACTGTCTTTCTATCTTGGTCACTGTTTCTTTCGAGGTAGCACACTCAAATTTAAAGCACTTATAAGTAGCTCAGTGTCATGGCTCAGTGATAGAGTGCCTGCCTTGCAGGAAAGAGGAACTGAATTCAATCCCCTGCACTAAGTGTGTGAAATTGCCACCAGATATCAAAATAAGAGAAGGAAAGAGAAGAAAAGAAAGGAAACACCTATAAAGAATGAGTAAGCATTAATTAGCTATCAGAGTTCCTAATATCATGAGACAATCCTAATTCTCACCATCTCATCATATTTGCTCTTTAAATTGATACCCAGTATATGTTTATAGATAGATAGATAGATAGATAGATAGATAGATAGATAGATAGATAGATAGATAGATAGATAGATAGATAGATAGATAGATAGATAGAAAGAAAGAAAGAAAGAAAGGTAGGTAGGTAGGTAGGTAGGTAGGTAGGTAGGTAGGTAGGTAGGTAGGTAGGTAGGTAGGTAGGTAGGTAGGTAGGTAGATAGATAGATAGATAGATAGATAGATAGATAGATAGATAGATAGATAGATAGATAGATAGATAGATAGATAGATAGATAGATAGATAGATAGATAGATAGATAGATAGAGAGATAGAGAGATAGATAGAGAGATAGATAGAGAGATAGAGAGAGAGATAGAGAGAGAGATAGATAGAGAGATAGATAGAGAGATAGAGATAGATAGATAGATAGATAGATAGATAGATAGATAGATAGATAGATAGATAGATAGATAGATAGATAGATAGATAGATAGATAGATAGATAGATAGATAGATAGATAGATAGATAGATAGATAGATAGATAGATAGATGAAAAGCTCTTTTTTTGGCTCTTTGGGTCACACCCTGCCATGCTCAGAGGTTACTCCTGCCTTTGCTCTCAGGAATTGTTCTAGGAGTTGCTCAGGGGAGCACGGGAACCAAACATTACAATTCCTTGTTAAGACAAAAGACATTATAATAACAACAGGCAATAAAGTTTCTAAAATAAAGAAATTATTGTTTATATAAAAAGTTATACATATAAGAAAGAATTATTGTCTTATGCAAATAAACAATCCAAAAGTCACTATTTCAGTATCACTTGTATCATTTGTTTTCCCACTGATCATCAGTTTGCTCGAGTGGGCACCAGTAACATATCAATTTGTCCCTGTCGAATTAGTGTAGCCCTAGGGCATTTACTACCTATAGGAACATGAAGAGCCTCAAATCATTCAGTCAGGTCATGGGAATGAGGTCCATCACCGTTACTGTACTTGGCATATTGAATATGACACGGGTAGCTTGCCAGGCTCTGGTGTGCGGGTGGGATACTCTCTTTAGTAGGTAGGTGCTCAGTTCATTCAATTACTGATGAACTGCGCTACCTCTTTAGTAGGTAGGTGCTCAGTTCATTCAATTACTGATGAACAATGGGGAGAGCCACAGTAGCAGCTCGGCCCCATGTATCTGTGTCTCTCTATAATAAAAATATCAATTTTTATTTAAAAAAATTTGGAATATGCCCAGAACTGCGACCAGCTGGGAAACAGCGAAAGGCACAGAGCTGAGCTGCTGCCCTCTCAGCCTGTGCTGGCTGCTGAGGGGCTCTGGAAGGGGGCAGGGTCGGGCTCCACCTAACCCCCAGTCAGACCCTCAGAGGCCTGAAAACCTCATGCATCACAACCGTAGCCACTTTCAAGGTCTGGACTTCACAGCTCAGCAGAGCCACACCCAACGAAACAGCTGAGTTTCAAGCCCAGGTATGCACAACTGAGTGATTGAATAAACCAGGTTCCCTGGGGAGCTGAAGTTGGGGCACCCTCCCACAACTCAATGCTCTCCAGCAAGACCTGGTGGGCCCGCCGAGAACTGCTACCAGCTGGGACCATACATGGAGGATGGGGGGGTCTCATGTAACCCCCCACCCCCGTGGCACGTGGGCTCAGAGCACCCACATGTTATCTCAAAAACTAGTATATTCATCTAACTGGTATCCCATCACACTTTCTAGAAACGAAGTGTGCGGGCACGAGGTGTGGTCTGGGGGATCACCTCAGTAATTTCCTATACAGTGGACTCAAATGGCGCAATAAGAGATTTTAGGATCTCCATTTACTTTTGTTCATTGACTGTATTTAGAGAATTAGCTCCAACAACCAATATAGAATGGATTGTTCAGTGTATGAATAGGAAAAGCTCAAATAGACATTGAGATAAATGTGAAATAAGTGTTGTCAGTAGCTGTAGTGACGGTGTGTCTAGGGTTGTCAGTAGAAAAAAAAATCACTGTGTTCTGGAAACCCAGAAAGCGAATCCAAGAACAGAAACTGGCCAGACTCCCACATGTCTGCCTAGGAAATATTTTAAAAAGGCATAACCTTATCATTACTGTTCCCTTATATGAGCTGTAAGGATCAACATAATTGATGCTGGCTAGGGGAGCAGGCATCGGGAGGGGGATGGAGGGTGGGAAGGAAATGCAGGTCTCTGGCGGTGGTGGGGGGGCACACTGGTGGTGGGATTGGTGCTGAATGATGAATCTTTCCAGCAACTGTATCGTGAAAAGTTTGTACTTTGTAAATCACGGTGTTTAAAATAAATCATTAAAAAAAAGAAGTAATTGACCTTAAAAAAATTTTTTGGAATGTTCCTTTATTTTTTCCTTTCATTTGTTTTGGTTTTATTTTTTGTCCTGGGGCCACACCCAGCTGTGTTCAGTTTTTGTTTTTGTTTTGTTTTTTCCCAATGATGCTCAGGGGTTACTCCTGGCTCTGCCCTCAGGAATTACTCCTGGCAGTGCTCGGGGAACAATACGAGATGCCAGGGATTGAACCCAGGTCAGCCATGTGGAAGGCAAACGCTCTCCTCGCTGTGCTACCACTCTGGGCCCTGTGCTCAGATCCTAATCCTGGCTCTGCACTCAGGAACCACTCCTGGTAGACTTGTGGTACTGGGGATCAGAGCCAGAAGTGTGCACAAGAATCACCCTACCAATGCACTAAGGCTCTGACTCTCCTTTTCTTTTTTTTTCAATACAGGTCACACCCAGTAGTGATTGGGTCTGGCAGTGCTAGTGGGAGGGAAGCAGAGTAGGGACAATTCCCACTCCCACCCATACAATGCCAGCAATCAAGCTCTTATACATTCTAGGTGTATGCTCTGCCACTTAAGCTATTATCATTACCACAAATATACTAAATATTCTTTTGAATTCATTATAATTTAGCAAATTCTTACTAAGCAGGTGCCTTGTATGTGATATTGAGCTCAGTGTCATTGATTTGTTCAAAGACTCAAGACTATGTCAAAGCTAAACCAAACAAATAACATAAATGATCCTCAGGAGGTCTTGCCAAAGGTGGAAACTACCACAAATGTGTGGGAGCAGAGATTAGGTAAGACAGAGAAAGGAACAGTGGACCAATAATTGTTGAAAGTCTATTACAATCCACAACATATAAGAGAGGGAAGAGAGAAAGAGAGAGAGAAAGAAAAAGAGAAAAGAGATGGAGAACCTGCCACAGAGGCAGGCTAGGGGAGTGGAGGGTATCGGGGACATGGTGGTGGGAGGTGGGCACTGGTGGAGGGATGGGTGCTGGAACACTGTATGGCTTGAAACCCAAACAGGAACATTTTTGCCAAAAATAAATAAATAAATAAATGTAAAAAAATAAGATGAAATAAAAAGTAGATAACAGAAAAAAAAAATACATAAGTGATCCACAGAGGCAATGTCTGGGATCAAAAATCCAGTAAAATATTTACTCAGTCTTTACCAGCATATAGAGTCCGTCAGTGCCTTGGCTTGGGAATTTCTTTTCTTTTTTTCTTTTCCCCTCTCTTTCTCTCTCTCCCTCTCTCTCTCATTTTCTTTCAAAGTTTATTAGAGCATGATGATTAACAAGGTTATACATAATTGGGTTTTTTTTTTAACATGCTATTTTCCCTCATCAATCCCACCACCAGTATCTTTTTCCAGCTTAGGAATTTCTTCCAAATAAGTCTGACACTGGACTTTGGAAGATTAATTCTTAGTTAGCAAACAATGCCATTGATTTAAGCGATTCTAGATGCATTCCTTTCTTGGTGATTAGAGCCAATCTGTTTCAAGTCTCAAGTCAAACACAAGTAAGTTCATGAGGTATCACCACTTATCATGTTCCTCAGAGACCATCATCTTTGTTTCCAGTTTCCCTCAAAAGATCAAAACACATAATGTTCTGAAAGCACACACTATCCTATACAATTACTACTCTTACTTAATTTACTCTTTAACAAAAGATAGAAGTGAACCAGCTTTGCAAGAAGGTGTTAGAGACTAAATGAGGCTTTTATATAGCAACATGGCTCCATAGTATTCAGACCATTCGGAAGTAATCTTAATCAGAGTTTTGCTATATTTCTATACTCATGTCTTTTTAAATGTTCTGCTGCTTCTTTTGAGAGTGAAAGAATCTGAAAATTTGATTATAAATGAAGAATGTGTCAATGGTGATGGGACATTAGGTAAGACACCAACTGAGCAAACAAACTATAGTCCTAAAACCATAGGACTGGAGCAATAGTACAGTGGGTAGGGAGTTTGTCTTAAACACAAACTACCCAGGTTAAATCCCTGGCACCACATACAGTCCTCCAACATATAAACAGCCTACATCTTCAGCTTATGGAGCTGAGTATATGCAGCCTCCTCCATATTTCACAACACTAACAGCCCAGTAGGAACATGGCAAATTTGATAAGAAATTTGCATAGAAGACCACCAAGCTCAGTGATAGAAAAAATTAACACAAAAGAATCAACCGTTCAGTTGATTGATGATAATTTTAAAATATCACTGTGAGATAAACCTCAGATGATAATTTTATAATATCACTGTGAGATATAACGATTATCACAAATTGAGTTTTGTTGATTTATTTTCATTCCTTTTGCCATTACATGTTGTTGCAACAAGCAATATGAACTAAATTTATCTGTGTCTGCTAAGGGGGAAGGCTTGAGGGTGGCTGGAAAACTGGGGCACTGGTTGAGAGTAGGTCATACTGGTGATGGGAGTGGCGTTGGAACACTGAATGCCTGAATGCCAAAAACAATAATGTTTGGTTGCTTTTTTTTTTTTAATGTGAAAACAGAGTCTAAGAGTTAGGACCCAAGAATACAGTAATATATTTTAAACTATTAAGATCACATTTTTTGTAAGGCCAGACCAATAGTACAGTAGGTAAGTCACTTGCCTTGCTTTTGGCCTGCCCAGGTTCAATTCCTGGCACCCCATATTGTCCCCAGAGCACTGCTTGGAGTGATCCCTCATTGCAGAGCCAGCAGTAAGCCCTGGACAGAGCCATGTGTGACCCAAAAACAAAACCAAAGATTTGTGGAGACTAAAAATAAAATGCAATGCTTCTATTTACTGCTTCTAAATACTATATTCATAAAACTTAAGAGATCATTGACTTACCAATGTTATTAAAAGTACACTTAGACCACAAAACAGCCCTACACTTAGAAACATCAGAATGAAAAATTTATATGCATTAGAAAATACTACTAGAAATAAATTAAATGTGATTTCCACTGAGATCAGACGAGATCAGAGCCTGGCAAGCTACCCATGTTTTATTTATTTGTTATGCCAAAAACTAGTAACAAGTATGGACCTCAGTTCCATGACCTGAAGAATGGTTTTGGGCTCTTCCTGTCCCTGGAGTAAGCAGATGCCCTTGTGTTTCACTTGCTTGTGGCAAAACTTATGGAGATGTTACTAGTGCCTATTCGAGCAAATCAATGAACAATGGGAAGACTGAAACAGTGATTTCCACTAATTTTTTTTTATAGCACCCTACAAGGGTAAGGCTGGGGGCAGTAAAACTCAGAAGCTACTAACTAAACAAAAACAACAGGAAGAACAGAAGAGGAAATAAAAACCTGAGGACACAAAAATGCAATGCATGAGCAACAAATAAGTCTAAAAACATCACTACAGGCTACTAAGATTCTCAAGGGCCACACAAAATAGAAGATGACCACAAAGCCACAATCCCTACAAGACGTAGTTTGTGAAGAAACCACTCAACTGCATCCTCTCCCTCTCACCCTCCAAGGGAAGGGAAGAATGATCATCAATGGCAAAAGGCCGCAGAAGCAACACCTTAGGCCGGCTTCACCCTCAGCAAAGGATGCTCTGGCTCCTCCTCATCGTTTCGGGTGCTCTACAAGATCAGAGAAACCTCTCTAGTAATGAACTATAGAAATGATCCCTGAAAGTATCTTGATTTCCACTAATTTAACTTACATTTTATACGACTAACCTAGAATGTAGCTAAAATTCATTGGTATAAAATGGAAAAACTATAATGTCAACTATGTAAAATATGCACACACAACAAGACTGCATGATAATAGGCCATTTGTTTCCTCAGAGCACAGAAATAGTACATGAACTTTCTTTAATTTAAATTTTAATGCTTAAAAATGTTTTAATATCTCCTTCAAACAATCTTAACTGTGGCAACATAAGGCCTCTTCTCCACTCTTTGTGCTCCCCATTCTCTCCTGGTAGGAAGAGAATCTTCTAGTCTAAGGAATTGGCATTGTATAACCAAAAAAGAACCCCAAAGGCAATTAAATTTTCTTTGTCTAGATATAATTTGCCTGTGAAAACTATATTTATTCAACAAAAAGTAATGGGGGTCTATTGCCTGGTAGGCATTGATCTAAACAGAGGGAGACAACTGGAATACAAAATGTCTCTATCCTTATGACATGTCCAATTTAGAAGATAAAGGGACCAGCTGAACCATGTAATGCAAAACAGGACTTCATGGTGGAGTCACAGGACTAAAAACTGAATCTGGAGTCCCAGCCAAAGAGCAATGATCTGGAAGAGGGAGGAGACCAGGAAAGATGCTGCTCTGGCCACTCAAGTAAGGAGAGTGAGCATGGCCCAATAGGAAACTTGAGGGAACAGTAACAAACATCTGCACTATTGTCTTGCCTCTGTGCACACCGTGGTATGCTCAAATAAAGGCTCTTTCTGGTGGTAATCAGGGCTAAAACTCTACTCAACTGGTCACCAGCATAATAACAAATTTACACTCTAATCCATATGTTTGCTTTGGGTACATACAACTTCATAGTCAAAATAAACCAAAAACGGGGGAAGGGGCAACTAAGAGCTGCCTTATTTCTTCTTGCCAACCATGCAAGTGTTTCAAGCAATGACAGATAAGAGTACCTGTGAAACTAATCACCTTGTGAGAACATATAAAATAATAATTTCTAAGAGAAGTTGGAATTTCATATCCAGTAAAGAAAAAGAGAATAAAGAATAAAAGAATGCATGAGAACGTCACATTTCTCTTCAGACTGTGCTGCTTTTTGTTTTGGGGGGCTTTTGTTGTTGTTTGTTTGTGTGTGTGAATTGTAAATAAATTGCCTATCACTGGTAGAACTTTCCAAGAAGAAAACAGTCAACCCCATCAAGAAATGTGAATAAATGAACAGAAACTTCATCAAAGAAGAAATTCGAATGGCCAAAAGGCATATGAAAAAATGTTTATCGTCACTAATCATCAGGGAGATGCAAATCAAAACAACAATGAAATATCATCTCACACCACAGAGACTGGTACATATCCAAAAGAGCAACAACAACAACAGGTGCAGGGAGAAAGGAACTCCCATCCACTGTTGGTGGGAATGTCAACTGGTACAGCCTTTTTGGAATACAATATGGACATTCCTCCAAAAACTAGAAATTGAGCTCCCATTTGACCCAGCCATACCACTCCTGGAAATATACCCTGTGAGACCAAAAACACACAGCAAAAACACCATCTGCACTTCTATGTTCATAGCAGCACTATTCACAATGGTCAGAATAGTCAGAATCTGGAAATAATCTGAGTGCCCAAGAACATGGACAGAGAAACCATGGTACTTCTTTACAATGGAATACTATACAGCTGTCAGGAAAACGAAGTTATGAAGTTTGCCTATAATGGATGGACATGGAGATTATCATGTTGATTGAAATTATCCAGAAGGAGAAGGATAGATATAGAATGACTGCATTCATTTATGGGATATAAAATCACTGTATCACTGTCTTCCCGTTCATCATCGATTTGCTCGAGCGGGCCCCAGTAACATCTCCATATGTCCTGTCTCATGCTAGTAGAGCCCAAGGCATCTACTTGCTCCAGGAACATAAAGAGCCTCAATCCATTCTGGAATGAGGTCTATGATTGTTACTGGTATTTGGCATATATATCAAATACAACACGGGTAGCTTGCCAGGCTCTGCCGTGCAGGTAGCATACTCTTGTAGGCATCTCTAAGTCCAGCATTTATTGATGAACCGTGCGGCTGCAAGCGGCCGCGCGAGCCGGGCTCTGATAGGCTGGTCTGCTGGGTGGAGGTCTGATGAGAGAGAAGTCCGGATGTGGAAAATGGAGGCCCTCATGGAGTGGGGGGTCGTCTGGCTTGTTGCGAGGCTCTGCTGGGGTGGTGGGCCAGGGCTAGAACCCACCATAAGTAAGTAAACAAATAAAGTAATGAAATGTGTCAGCTTTCCGGCTCACAGAGCCCCACACAACAGAGCAGCAGAGTTCAAGCCCAGGTAGGCAGTTCTCGGAGGCAAAAATCACGGCAGTAGTGGAGGTTGAGCTGGGGTCCCCCTTGTCCTCTCTGTCCCAACCGGAGGCCTGGTGGACCCGCCCACGAACTGCCTCCGGGCTATCGGCCATCATGCAGAGACTCAGACACACGGGGAAAGCTGCCATCTGGCTCTCCCAGAGTCTGAAACAGGGTCCCCAGAACTGGGGCTGAATGAGAGAGGTGGAGGAAGCTGCTTACCGCTGCCCCTTAGCCTGGACAGGGGCCAGTGCGGCGTTCAGGCGTTTCTGCCTCTGACCCGGCGCCACCCCAGAGCAGATCCCCCAACCCTCTCCCTCCAGATGTTCCCTTAGGGTGCCTTGGGTGGAGAAACTGAGGCAAGAGGAGGGGGACCGAGGAGGCAGGGCTGGAGGCGGAAGAGCTTGGGCTTCTGTCCAGGCCATACCCCGTGGTTCTGCCAAAATAAAAACCAAATTCGCGCCCCACTAAAAAAAGTCTGCCACTTCCCCGCCCACGAGACCCGCCCCTCGGAGGGCCCCTGGGCCCGGCCGCACCCCACCGTGAGGACAAGGGAGGCGGCAACATCTGGGAAAGTGGCACATCTGGCCGACACAGCTGGTTCCACTGCGGCGTCTGTGGGGCCGAGAGGCCAGCGGGGGGGGGGGGGGGCAGATGCAAGCGGGGTGCGGTCGTGGATGCCCCCCCATCCACCCTTCTAGCAGGGAGGGAGTCCCCCCCAGATGACCCCCGCCCCGCACAGCCCCCTACCCAGAAGCTGCCTTGATCTCTTGAATCCCTAGCACGGAATCTGCCTTTGCCACAGCAGAGCTGGACAGAGAGGACATGGGCTTCCGGGACCACCTGTGGACAATCTTGCGCCCCTCAGAGCAGAAGCAACACGCCTGCTGTCCCAAACATGATCGGCACCGTTTGAAGCCAGGGATGAGCTACCGCTATTCATCCCCATGTAATAGAAGGGGAACTAGGTCCAAAGAAGCCGAAGGGGGCAGGAGCGATAGCACAGCGGGAGGGAGTTTGCCTTGCTTGCGACCAACCGGGTTTTATCCCCGGCATCACATATGGCTCCGCCCCCTCCCCCAAGCACCACCAGGAGTAATTCGTGACCACAGAGCCAGGAGTAACCCGGGAGCATAGCCGCGTGTGACCCAAAAAAGCAAAACACAAACAAAATAAAACCGAAGAAGCCAAAGAGGGAGTGATAGTACCGTGGGGCGGGCGTTTGCCTTGCAGACCGACCCCTGGATGGGGTTTGGTCCCTGGCATCCCATATGGTCCCCAAGCACCACTAGGGAGTAGGTCTTCTTCTTCTTCTTTTTAAATTTTGGGTCACACACAGCAATGCTCAGAGGTTGATATAAAATAGTCTGATATTAATATCCAAGGCCAGGCAAAACATGGATTAGGAGGTTTTGTCATTGAGTGGAATCTACCTCAAGTGTGTGGGAGTCAGAAGTTAGACAGAAAAGGGACCAGTGTGCTAATAATTGTTGGAAATGGTAATGCCAACCTAGAACTGAGCATTGAATGTAGGCAAAGGGATATATGATAACCCTAAATGTATGTATTGCAAGCCACAATGTGTAATAAAAGGAAGAGAAAGAGAGAGGGAGAGAGGGATATATGATAACCCTAAATGTATATATTGCAAGCCACAATGTGTAAGAGAAGGAAGAGAGGGGAGAGAGAGAGAGAAAAGAGAGAGAGAGAGAGAGAAAGAGAGAGAGAGAAGAGGTAAAGTATCTGCCATAGACACAGGCTGGGGAAGGGGGAGGGAATCAGGGGACATTGGTGGTGGGAAATGTGAACTGGTGGAGGGATGGAACACTGTATGACTGAAACCTATTCATGAACAGTTTTGTAATTGTATATTTCATGGTGGTGTAATAAAATTTAAAAATAAATTTTAAAAAAAATAGATTGCCTATCATTGAAACATCATTTAAGTGGGCTAAATAACTTTCCGTTTCTGGATAATGAAAGTGGCTTACACAGAACTATGAAGAAGCATGAATATGATGGTAGCACACGCAAGACTTCAGTTCTTTTTGTTACTTGCATCCCTAAAACTGGATTTGTCTGCAAAATTATCATAAAAATTAACTTTCACCTATGGAAATGACCTAGTAGATTATTAGCTCATTCCCTCATATATCAAAAAAAAGTTTTTTAACACTTTTAGTTGCTAATTATTTTATTAAAGGAAGTATTAATGCTTCTACTTTATGCTTTACATAGTGATTATTTCTCACTGACTAGATTAACTGACTACCCTTGAGTTATGTGGTAGCCTTGAAAGATGGTCTTTGCTTCCCTGTTCATATCATATCATAGGCATATGACCATGCCTATCATGATTAGATAATATTATATTTACCTTGCTCAGCTGAAAAAATGTTATTTCACTAACATTGATGATGCCACTTGACAACCAATTCACTTGGGATTGATAAGCTTAATGATTTCTCTTTGAGGAATACAGAGGTAGAATTTAAAGAACCAAGAAAAGAGACAATGACAAGTTATATTGAGCAAAATACCATTTCTCAGCCAGAAGGAAAACCAGAACAGGAATCTGTGCCAACACTTGGATTTGAAATGATATAGTGAATATTAGGTTATTGGTTGTCAGCTTCTCCATATGAACTGGTCAGTCCCTACACCTCTTCCTGGAGAGCATCAGAACCAGCTCTGCCCATGCTAGTGGTGCCAGGAAAGTCCTGTGAAGACTCATCACAGACCCACCGAATCCCCACAACTCTGATCAAAAGACAGAGGCCCAAGAGCTCTAATTCCACGTATCCCAGAGCTGGACACCAAAAATGCTGGGATTGAGGATAGCAACCAAGCAAGGTTCTAATTTAAAATGGACTGTGCTGCCACATTCAGAATGACTGTTTCTCAGAACCTGATATAGAACCTTCACCCAACAAAAATATACACGTCCCTTCCACTTTTTTGTGTGTGAAAGACCTACATTAGTACCTGATTGGGGGTGTGGGGTTTATTTTTTTTTGGTTTTGTTTTTTGATAACAGAAAGAAAACTAAGAGAGATTTTTGCTTTTTTTTTTTTTTTTTTGAGAGAAGTGTCTGTTGCTCAGCAGGGTATTATAGAGACAGCACAGACCCCAGTCGATGACAGTGGCACCACCCACGGTGAGGGCTGTACGCCCATTCCAGGAACTCCTTCACACAGGCTGACCCGTATCATGCTGTTCTACCTTTCCACTGAGTTACTGTTGCTTTAGGTGTTATGTCTTAATTGGTATAAATTAGTACATTACTTAAAGGGTTCTTAGAATAACTGAACTTTTTTTCCATTTACAGATCTGTCTCTCTAGAAAGGCGGGGAAAAAACAATTAAGTTCAGAGGGAAATAAAGTGGCTACCCAAAACCAAAACATACATTAGAAGTAAAGACAAACCAACATTAAGCTTCTCGGAGGCTTCTCCCAGCATATTACCTTAATTCCTTTTACAAATTACAGCACTACCAACATTGTAAACTTCCAAGAACCCAAATGGAAGCAGGGACTTGTATGTTAATCAAGATTTTGTGCAGTTATGCCTTTCAATGTTCTGAATGGATAGATCTTGGCTCTTGGGAATTTGCTTTGTAACACGGTACATTAAAACATTTACTTTCTTTTTTAGCAAGACATAACAGTTGCTAACATCAATAGATAAAATCATCTTAACCAGTCCTGAACACATGGTATCTTTAATCACTTGTCACTTGTCGATGAATCGTTGTTCATCGATTTGCTGAGTGGGTGCCAGTAACGTCTCCATTCTTTGAGAATGAGGTCCATTATTGTTACTGTTTTTGGCATATCCAATACACCACGGGTAGCTTGCCAGGCTCTGCCGTGGCTCTGGGTTCATCCCAGGGGACCCAGTCTTGTATCTTTAATATAGCATATTGATATATTTTGTCAATAAATGTTTTAAAATTAATTTTAAAGGTAGGCACATACACTTGCACTGAGTTTTTAAAATACTGATTTTATTCTTGCCATTTCTTTACTGAAAAGGAGGCAAGAAAGGTTGTTACTGATTAATCAGGATATATTTCTGCTGCAAAATAAATTTCTGAGTCTCTTAAAAATGAGACATTCCATTTTACTAACTGATTCAAAAATCAATAGTTGGGACTTTTAATAAATTGAATTTAGGGCTATAAAATGTAATTCATGAATCATTAAAGGCAGAGCAAATATTGTGCAGATTAAATTTGTGTATCTTAAAGGTAATATCTCTTGCATTTCTGCTTAAAATGACTAGTCTTTCCTCCACAGGGTCACATAATCAATCAATCATCACCAAAGTAGCTCCCCCAATTGTGGTTTTTGTTTGTTTGGTGGTTTGTTGATTAGTTTTGGAGGCCAAATCAGTTCTGCTGAAGATTGACTACTGAATCGGTGCTGGGGGTTGGGCGGGTGTCACTCCTGCAGTGCCCAGAGGACCTTAAGTGGCAGTGCGGATTGAACCAGAGTCGGACACATGCAAGAAGAAATGCCTTGACTCCTATGCTCTCTCGGTCCCAGGCCAAAGCTGTGTCTAAGCCAACTTCAACATTTTAATAAAACATGAACATTTTTATTTTATCTGAACCCCCTAAAAGTAGTGAATGTAAAAAAAAAGGAGGAGGAATGGATTATTTCCATGTTCAATTTTATTTTCCACCTTGTTACATTTACCATATATCTGACATATAATAAATAGTAACACAGCTGGTATATAAAAAGACATTATATATAATAATATATATAGGTAAATAAATAGGTAGGTGTCAATATTTCAAGAGAAGTAATACTGTGATATAAATCATGACTAAGTTCTCAGACATTTCAAACTACCTATGTAAAACCAGGATGAGAAGAATTTTTTATGCATTTCAGTTGGTGCTGGTGACTGAGCCACAATACGAACTAATGACAATATCAAATGGAGTGAAGGAACATAGACACTGACTTTCCAACTTGTGCCTGAGCAGATGGTACAGGCACCACCCAAAATACCATTTTATCCCAGAGACCATGCCTGTCCCCTGCCTCCAACAGGAACCTCCTATGACTGGCATCTATTTATCGAGCACATGCCCTCTGCTGCAGTTACCTTTCTGTTATTGGATTAGCTCTTTGGTTGCTACAGAGGGAGCTCCATAAAAGCTAGACTATCTGTAAGGTTCATCAGTGGAAGGCCAGACTCTGTCAGGGTCTCACACCATGCAGATGCATAAAAAAAGCATTCTTGAATGAATTAACAGGCAAATGAACCAAAGATGGAATGCAATAGTCTGCCAAATCAGGTTTAGTTTCCTTAAGATAGTGGTGAATAACTGTACTTATGCGCTTAAAAAATAAAAAAAGCAATGTAGCATAAAGGTTTGAGGAATGTAGCTTGGAAGTGAGGAACAAAATTTTCAGTTCATTGTAATAGCTGCTAGTGTTCCTTTCCTTTCTCCAATGAGTGTTCTGAAGTTTTGGTTGTCTGCAGCGACATCTACTGCTGAGCTTGGGGAAAACGCATCTTTTGATGATTCAGGTGGTACCTGCGACAAGACCAGGTGCAAGCCTGTCATTCTGCCATTTCATACGACTTATGAATGATCTCCATTTTAAAGACAGAAAACTTGAGAGTGTGACAGAGATAGTAGAGTGGGTGAGGTGCTTGTCTTGCATTCAGTCAATCTGGGTTCAATCCCTGGCATCACATATAATGCTCTGAGCACCACTAGGAGTGATCCTGAAGCACTAGCAAGAGCAAACTGAGTGGGGCCGGAGCGATAGCCCAGCGGGTAGGGCGTTTGCCTTGCACGCAGCCGGCCTGTGCCTGCCCGGGTTTGATCCCCGGCATCCCATATGGTCCCCGAGCACCGCCAGGAGTAATTCCTGAGTGCAGAGCCAGGAGAAAACCCTGAGCATTGCCGGGTGTGACCCAAAAAAGCAAAAAAAAAGAAAAAAAAAGAGTAAACTGAGCTAAGAGCAAGCCCTGAGCACCATAGCATGTGACCCCCAAACCAAAAATTAGGAAAAGAAAACTTGAGAGTACATTTCAATAACATACCCCCAGAAAATTTAAAGATCCTTAAAAAGCAGAGCCCAGCTATAATGGCCCTGGAATCTTGCTTATTCAGCAAATGCTTTCCAGAGAATATGGACTGGTAGCATCACTCTTGTTATCTGTATATCACCTCTACAGCTATAGGACTTCAATAAATTCTCACCTCTTTGGGAATTTGCCCTCAGCAAAATGTGACATCTCCAAACTAAAATGATAAGAACAAAAGAGGAAGAAATATGAAGTAGCATAAGGGAATAGTAAGTGTACTTAAGTTGGGTTTTTTTTTTTTTCGGCTTTTTGGGTCACACCCAGCAATGCTCAGGATTACTCCTGGCTCTGCACTCAGGAATTACTCCTGGCGGTGCTTGGGGGACCATATGGGATTCTGGGGATCGAACCTGGGTTGGCCACGCCAAGGCAAATGCCCTACCGCTGTGCTATCACTCCAAACCAGTGTACTTAAGTTTTAAGGATGCCAATTTACAAAAATACATTATATGTATGAAAAATAGCTATTTTTGAGCATCCTCTGGTCACTTAAAAAAGTAGTCTAGGGCTGGGAAGAGCTTAAAGGGATATGTATGTCTTTGGGAGCAGGAAACCCAAATATGATCCCCAAAACCTCATGAGTACTACCAAGAGCAACGCCTGAGGGAACTCATCAAGCGTAGACCTTGAACACCATAGGATGTGACCTCCACAAAGAAGAGAAAAGAAAAAAGATGAGGAAGAGGGAGGAGGTGGAGGTGGAGGTGGAAGAGGAGGTGAAGGTGAAGGAGGAGGAGGAAAGGAGATGAAGAAGAGGCTGGAGTGATAGTACAGTGGGTAGGGTTTTGCCTTGCATGCAGCCAACCCAGGTTTGATCCCCAGCATCCCATATGTTATACAGTCCACTGATTATCAGAAAATGTTTTCACTGGTCTTTGCCAACTTTTCTATCACTAACCTTTGTCTGCAACTTGTCCATATTTGAGCACTGGAATTGCATCCCATTCCACTCTTTTCCCAATAAATGTCTTGTCATTAAATATAATGTGTGAGCAACTGTTCAACTATTCCTCCCACTCAAATACAAATCATGGTCATTAAAACCCGAAGCTGCTCTCAGCTTTGGCACTAAGCCAACACACTTTTAAAATTTAATCGCTCTATAAACATTTCCTCAATCACTTTAAGCCTAGGCAAGAACAGTAAATCAATACAGATTGGGAGCATTTTCTCCATTTTCCATGATATATATACATGTATACGATATATATGTATATATGTATATACATATATACGTATATATATACATATACGTATATATGTATATACATATAATATACATATACATATACATATACATATACATATATATGTTCCCTGGCCCTCAGCCAGTATGACATCACTGAATGCAGAGGTGGGCAGCTTACAAGCATTTTCACCCCAGATACAAGAGGTAAAAAACTCAAGAATACAGATAAAAGCCAAGTATAGAAAAATGATCAGGAGGTAAACAGTTTTGAGTATATTTACTATGACTTGAATCCATACCTAGGAGTTCTCAGGGGCAACTCCTGGCAGTGGTCAGGGACCACATGCAGTGCCCAGGATCAAACCAGGTCAAACCCTGTTTGGGTTCTTGAGGATTCAGGGTTGTTGGTGTTACAGGCCTAATTGGCAGAGATGGAAATAATGACAAACCAGGTTTTTAAGGCCTTAGTTCTCTTTAAGGATGGTTAAAGTCAAAGAAAATGATTCAAACGCGCAAGACAGGATACAGTGAACTCTGAAGATACTCCCCAAAGGGTAAACACCATCCTCCTGGCTTACTGAGAGAGAAGCTGAGACCCAGAGAGGTGGAAAAAAGTGCCCAAATTAACAGGCGTAGCAAGTTATAAAACCAGGACCTGAATCCTGTCCTTTTCCTCTATTGCTCCTATTCACATGTCCTCTGACATCCCAATTCCCAAGAAAACCATAATAGTTTTTTAAATTTGCCCCTTTACTCTGCCCCTTTACTCTCCCCTTTACTTCCTTATCAGGTTCACTTTTTAGTTACAGTACAAGAATGGAAATTTTAGGAACCGCCCAAACATGACCTGTGACCCCGATTAGAGCTAATGGCTTTGCTTTCTGACTCTTGCTTTGCCCAGCATTTCCTCCTAGCCTAAGAAGAAATGGATATTGCCTCTTGTGCCTAAACTAGTAATTCTACCTTGACTGGATGAACAGTTCCTTGCTTCCTTCATTTTCAGGAATTCAAACTATTATCTGGACAAGGCAGTTCGTTATTAGGAGTTAGCTCTATTCCATCATTGATGCTCCTGTCAGGACCATATCTAGGGCCTGGAGAGACAGTTCAAAATACAAGAGGCCCAGTCCACCTCAAGCAAAATTTAGACCCATCCCCTCCAGCAAGGAACTGTGATTAGACCTTGAGCATGATGGGGTATGAATAGCTGCTCAAAATAAATAAAAGAGGGACAAAAAGAAACAGTGACTAAGATACAAAAGCAGTCCACAGAATGGGAAAGAATATTCACCCAATACTCATCTGATAAGGGGTTAATATCCAGGATATATCAGGCACTGGTAGAACTTTACAAGAAGAAAACAAACAACCCCATCAAAAAATGGGGAGAAGAAATGAACAGAAACTTCAGCAAGGAAGAAATTCAAATGGCCAAAAAACATATGAAAAAATGCTCATCATCACTAATCATCAGAGAGATGCAAATCAAAACAACAATGAGATACCACTTTACACCACAGAGACTGGCACATATTCAAAAGAACAAGAACAACAAGTGCTGGCGTGGGTGTGGGGAAAAGGGGACACTCATCCATTGTTGGTGGGAATGCCGGCTGGTACAGCCTTTCTGGAAAACAATATGGACATTCCTCCAAAGACTAGAAATTGAACTCCCATTTGACCCAGCCATACCACTCCTGGGAATCTACTCTGGGAAACCAAAAATACGCAGCGGAAACACCATCCCTACTTTTATGTTCATAGCAGCATTATTCACAATAGCCAGAATCTGGAAGCAACCAGAGTGCCCGAAAATAGATGACTGGATAAAAAAGCTTTGGTACATCTACACAATGGAATACTATGCAGCTGTTAGGAAAAATGAAGTTATAAAATTTGCCTACAAATGGATGGACAGGGAGAAGATTATGTTGAGCGAAATTAGCCAGAAGGAGAGAGACAGTTACAGAATGACTGCATTTATCTGCATAACATAAATATATAGGTAGATATTATGATACCAATATCCAAGGTCAAGTGAAACATAGATCAGGAGGTCCTGTCAAAGGTGGAAATTATCACAAACGTGTAGGGTTTCAGAGGCTAGGTAAGACAGAAAATGGAACAGTGTGCTAACAATTGTGAGGGTACTAATGCCAACCTAGAACTGAGCATTAAATAGAGGCAAAAGGATACACATGACAACCCTTTAATGTATGTTCTGTAATCCATAGTCTGGAGAGGAAGGAAAAGAGAAAGATAGAGAAATGGAAAGAAATAAAGAACCTGCCATGGAGGAGGGCTGGGGGAGGGGGGAGGGAACCGGGGACGTTGGTGGTGGGGAGATGGGCACTGGTGGCGGGATGGGTGCTGCTACACTGTATGACCAAAACCCAAATATGAACTTTTTAATTGTATATCTTTGTAATTGTAAAAATAAAAAAAAATTTAAAAAAAAAAAAAAAAATAAAAATAAAATAAATAAATAAATAAAAGAGGGAGAGATGCCCCAGTTGAGCCAAACCAGACAGGCCTGGTCTCTAGGCCTTAATCTCTGGAGCTTTCTCAAGAGGGGAGCAGGGGCTAAAGTCACCAGACTTCCATGGAGATGGACCTGGGTCCCTTTCCCCACCTCTGTCCTGTCTGGGAGGCCTGGTCGAACTGCCCCTGGGCTGGCGGCCATGATGCAAAGACAAGACTCACAGGGTTTGGTCCCACCAGCTCTCCCCAAGGCACACAGCTGCTTGATGCCCTGATACCTCAGACTAATAGAAACTAATCACATTCTAGAAACTGAGGAAGTAAATTCAAGAACAGAAATCAGCCAAATTTACCCAAATTTACAAATTTATCATAACAAACCAGAAGGGGGAAAATGGATTTCATGTCTTCCCATTCATCATCGAATTTGCTTGAGCAGGCACCAGTAACATCTCCATATGTCCTCTCTCATGTAAGTAGAGCACAAAGGGCACCTGCTTGCTCCAGGAACATAAAGAGCCTCAAACCATTCCATCAGGTCATGGGAATGAGGTCTATAATTGTTACTGGTATTTGGCATATCAAATACAACACGGGTAGCTTGCCAGGCTCTGCCGTGCGGGTAGCATACTCAACTCTAAATCCACCATTTGTTGATGAACCACACGGCTGCAAGCGGCCGTGCAAGCCAGGCTGTGATAGACTGGTCCGCTGGGTGGGAGTTCTGAAGAGGGGGAAGTCCGGATGTGGAAAATGGAGGCCCTCATGGAGTGGGGGTCATCTGGCTTGTTGTGAGGCTCTGCTGGGGTGGCGGGCCAGGGCTAGAACCCGCCTTCCCTCCCGGGCACTTCATGAGAGTCTGGGCACAGGGAGAGCCAGTAGCAGCTCTACCCCATGTCTGTGAGTCTCTAGATCAGCATACCTGGGCCAGATTTAAAAAAAAGACTGCTGTAGGGTGACTCTCGATGAGCTGGGCTGATCGAGATAAAATGGATTTATCAATACCATTTCCATGTATGTGCTTTAATGGTCAATACAATAAGTGCCAACTGAAGGAGCAGGCATGGGGATCGGGGGTGGGTGGGAAATGAGGGTCTTTGGTGGTAGAAACACACTGGTGGTGGGAGTGGTTTTGAAGTATGAATCTTCCTATCAACAGTATTATGAAAACCTTTTTACTTTGTAAATCACGGTGTTTTAATAAAAAGATGGGAATAGGCTGAGTTACGCCCTGTTGGAAGGCCCAGCATTCCACCCACACCCACTTCCGATGCCACTGTGCAGCTCCACAACCAATCTCGGACAGCTTCAGCTGAGCCAAACCA
>JAJIBD010009298.1:0-66107 GCA_021461705.1 Cryptotis parvus
AACTGAATAGAGTTTTCTCAGAGCTCAACTGGAAGAATGGCCAAACTTGAATTTCTTGAAAATTTTATGACACTTAAGATATCAAACAATTGGTAATTGATATTTTTGCCTGTGAGTTCAATAAGCTGGAACTTCAGATTTGGTCTTTGAAGTCTGTGTCTTGCCTGTCTTTGAAGTCTCCTATTGGGCACATACTTTTTTCCTCCCTTCACGTATAAATACATTTCTTTCAATAAAAACCATTTTTCTTCATTAAAAGAAAAATAATGTAAGATTCCAGTTCGCCATTATGCTTTTAAGCAAATGGTCGCTCTAGTTTTTATTTTGTTTCATCTGATTTGCTTTGGGGACACACCCAGGGCTGCTCAGAGAAGTGGCCACTGGGCAGCTCCATGCTCCTGCTCCTTGACTGTCCTCTTTGGCCTTTTGCTTCATTTTTTTTTTTTTTGTATTATATTTTGCTTTTTTGGGTCACCCAGCAACGCTCAGGACTTAGTCTTGGCTCTGCATGCAGTAATTACTCCTGGCAGTGCTCGGAGGACCATATGGGATGCCAGGGCTCGAACACGTTGGCTGCTTGCAAGGCAAATGTCCTACTTTAGGTACTATCACTCAAGCCCCCTTTTGCTACATTTTGGAAAAGATGAGATAACTTGCTCATTTTTATTCATAATCAAAGAAAATATCCTCAAAATTGTTCTTGTGAGCAGATAATGGTTTTTGTGTATTCAAGATTTTGCAAATTGTTTTACTAATCCAAGTACAATTGGGGAAAGCAAAGAAGATTTAAAAAAAACTCACAGATTTAATGATTTTTTAAATTTTGTTGTGGACTGAGAATTGTGTTAGATATGGAAAGACTTATAAAAAGCAAAACTGAGAGCAGGAAAGATAGTAAGGACCAGAGGCTTAAGCACTGGCCATCGATGTGGCAGACCCCAAGCCTGAAGCCCAGAACCACATATCCCTGAGCACTGATGGGAATATTCTGAGCACAAACTAGGATCTGAGCCCTGGGCACTGCTGGATGTGACCCAACAAAACAAGAAGCATAGTGGCATAGTAGAGATGTACCTGTACAGCAGTGTGAGTGACGTGAGTCATCTGTGGCTTGAGATAAATGGCAGTGTGGGCAGAAAAATAGCTCACGAGTGCATTCTTTGCACACAGGAGGACCAGCTTTGCTCCCTGGCACTGCTTGGTCCCCTGACCTTATCCCTGGCAATAAGAAAATTTCAATCCAAAAAATGCTGTATCTGTATAAACTTAGATTGATTATAAACGAACATATGCAGTGGAATACATATATTCTAAAAATGAATCATGACAAAGTTACTGTTGCTGAGGATACGTGTGAAATTTTTGAATAAGCTGAAACTTACTCTGTTTTGGGAAAAAAAATATGTATATATATGACTGCATTTCAGGCCAGAGAGATAATAGAGTTGGGTGCTTGCCTTGTATGCAGTTCACCTGGGTTCAATTCCCAACATCCCATATGGACCCCGACTTCCACTTGGAGTTCTCTCTGGGTGCAGAGCCAGGAGTAATCCCTGAGCATTACCAGGTGTGACCCAAACCCCCGACCCTCATAAAAGACTTTTCAAAAATAGTTGGTGCTTACTTCTTTTTTAAAGTTAGTCGAATTATTGCATGAATTAACCAACTTTGAGTATCTCTTTATTAAAATAAATAAGAAGCTTTTTAGTACTCTGTTATAAACTGCCTTTGTGTTTCAGTAGCACATAGTTGACCTTAATCGTAGTTCTTTTCTATTTCACATTGGAATAAGGGTGACATTTACCAGAATATTCCACTTGATAAAAGTAATATTTTTGTTTAGGTGACAAACAGCATGTTTGGTGCTTCAAGAAAGAAGTTTGTAGAGGGGGTCGACAGTGACTACCATGACGAAAACATGTACTACAGCCAGTCTTCTATGTTTCCACATCGGTCAGAAAAAGATGTAAGTTAACAGTTGTATTGTATTTACTTAGCAGTATATGTCTGGTTTCGGGGTTCCTGGAAAGGAGTTCTGTCTCTGCCGAGTGACCATGTTTTAGCACAGGGCTTGGCTTGGGGGATACAAAAATGATGACGACCTTACATTCAAATGGGAGACAAAAGCTACGATTCTTAGATTGAGATATGGTGATAATAAGCTAGGAAGGACTCAGACATGGGGTGAACATAATACTATTTTTTAAATCATGATTTAAAAAAAAATTGTGAAGTAGATTGTTAAAGCAAAACACAAAATAGTGATTTGTAGTGACAGACTTAAGCGAAATTATCTTTGTTATGTAATCCTAGAATTCCAGTACAAAGATCATCTAGGGATGCTGTGAGAGAAACCTTCTAAGGAAGTGTATTCCAAATGTAGATGTTATAGAGTTATGAGTTATGCTCTGGAAGGCTAGTAGTTTAATAATACCAGTTGAAATGAAGGATTTAGGGCACAGCCAAATCTAACAAATTTAAGTGTTTTTATACAAATTCAATTTTTACCTTCAACTTCTGGTAATCTATTTAAATTGTACAGTATGTGGTATAGTCAGACCAGTTCTGGAGTCTTAAGTTTTTGTACTTGCCCCTTTCTCTTTCAGAACTTTATCAAGTTTCTATTTCTAATTTCCCAGTATGTATAACAATGAACTCTAACTAACCTAATGAAAATCTTACTGATCGACTAGAATTTAAGGAATGGGTTTAACCTGTTTTTAAATTAGATCCTTGCTTTCCCCCTTTCCCTCCCCTCCACTCCCCTCTCCTTCCTTTCTGCTCTCCCTCTCCTCTTTCCTCCCCTCCTCCTCCTGTCCTTCCCTCTTCCTTCCCTTCCTCCCACTTTCCTCCTCTCCTCTTCCTCTTCCTCTTCCTCCCCTCCTCTCTTGGACTCCTTCCTCTTGGACTCCTTCCTCTTGGACTCCTTCCTCTTCTTCTACCACCTCTCTTTGCCTCTTTTTGACTCATCCTTTTGGTATTTCCTTTATTTGCACTCCAATTTATTTTGTCAGTAAACTATCACTTAAATAAGAACTTGTGTCAATTTGCGTTACTTTCAGTATTCAGTAGCTCATGGAATACTATCTTGCTGCTTTCTAAATTTTTATAAAAATATAGTTGAATTTTTTACATAAGTTTTGATATGTGTTGATCTTTTTAATAAAAGGATTTCAGGTGCTTTTTGGTAACATTGTATAAATAATAAAACTAATCTGTTATGTATATTACTGTGAATATAGAGCAATTTAACTTTATGGGAGGGGTAATAGTGGAATGTTGTTGATGAGAGACTTTCTGATTATAACAATAAAAATTTTTAAACTGAAATCAAATTAACAATGTACAGAGAATGAATGGTGGCTTTACTGTCGTCTGTAGAGCAAAAATACTACGTTGTCAATATTTTAGAATTATACACACACATACTCAAACATACTGGTTGTCATTTCATTTTGTCATAATTAAGAATGGTTGATGTTACAAAACTTAAATTCATTAAGAACATAGTAAAAAAAAAAAGATACTAAGAATTTGGACCCTGAAGTTGTACACGTGTGTATTTGGATCTTGATTTTACCTGTTAGCAAGAACTTGTCCAAGCCTTAGTTGCTAGAATCTATACAATGGAAATTAAAATACAAATAACTACTAGAGAGTTCTGCTATTGCTGTTACTTTTTATTTTAATTAAAAAAAGAACAATTTTACACAAATTTTAGAAAATACGCATAGGAGGAGAAGAAAAATACATAATTTTGCCAGTACAATTTATCTTTCGTTGTGTTTGCTTTTGTTTGGATGCATACCTTCAGTCCAGAATCTATTTGTGACTCTGCTAAGGGGTTCCTGGCCACACTGGGAGTGAACTTGGGGATTAGGGAAGGAGCTTATGAGATACTGGGTATGGACTCAGGATTTGCCGCCTACAAGGCAACGTCTTACATCCTGTACTTTCTCCTGTCCTCAGTTTTTAATTTTGTTCTCTAAGTTTTTAAAACTTTGATTGTATTATAATCTCTGTGATAAATCTCCTGCCAGTATTGTTTTTATTTGAGGACCACATTTGGTATACTCAGGGCTTACTCCTGACTTTCTGAGTGCTCAGAGATTACTCCTGCCCAAGTTTAGGGTACCATATGTGGAGCTCAGGATTGAACCTGGCTTGGGAGTATTCAAGGAAATACCCTTATTGTACTACACTACCTCCAGCCCTATTGCCAGAAAGTTTGTACTTACTGTTACGTATCAGCACTTCTTGCTTTTGTAATACTATTTCCCTTATGTTATCTTTGATTATCTTTTGTCTGTAGACAAGTTTATTGTTTTAATGTATATTTGAAATATTCACACAAATACAGTGATTTATCTTCTCAATAGCTGTTAGCTTGGGTTTTTATGTTGTTGTTTTTGGATTATTTTGGGTGATTTTTGGTATCGTTTTCTCTTTCTTCGTTGAGAAGTCGACTCATGGATTGAACCACAAACAGCTTTGTATGATAGTCAAGTGCCTTAGTTTATGCCCTGTGAGTCAAGAGGCACAATTAAGGATAGTATGTAAATATTTACGTAATTTTAAATAAATGTATTAGCAGTATACTGGATTTGACCTATGGAACAGTAAATTGCCCACTTCTGAGCTGGACTCCACACTCTTCAATTCTGTTTATTATACTTACTAATTCTATGACAACTACAAGATAGTTGAATTGCTGTAAGTTTGAAGAGCAGTACCACACCTTAATTAGTATAGGTCTGACTATTTGACATTTATACTGATGTTTATTTTCTTTAAGAGGTGGCATATATTTGACTTCTAAGTTACTGTTTTTGCCTTGGGGAGGCGTGGCACGCAGCTGATGGTCCTCAGAGCTTACTCCTGGCTTTGAGCTCAGGGATCACTCCTGTTGGGGTTCAGGGACTATGTGAGGTGCTGGAGATCAAACCTGAGTCGGTTGCATGCAAATTATTTATATCGTCTTTAAATAATGATAATTTTGCCCTTTGTGAAACTTTTGAAGAGAAAAATGTACCTTTTTTTTTTTTTGTCTTTTTGGGTCAGATCCCTGGCAGTGCTCAAGGGATCTTATGGGATCTGGGGATCGAACCCGAGGCAAATGCCCTCCCCGCTGTACTGTCACTCCGGCCCCAACTCTGTACTTTTGAAAAAAGATTTCAATTTTTCTTCCTGTGCAGCACATCCTCAGGTCCTTGTATTGCACCACTGTCCCAGTTGACTGAACGCCATTCATTCCTAACCTTATGAGCACCAGTTGGAAGGCCTCTAAATAAAATATGACAAAATGAAAAATTAAACAAAATACTCATTAAACAAAAAGTATAAACAAAATAAAGCTCATTTTATCATTTAGTCTATTCATAGACCGTAAGATAAAGAATCCTGCACAGTGGTGCAATACGTGATAGGGTCAAATGGAAATGTTACTGGCGCCCGCTCGAGCAAATTGATGAATAACGGGATGTCAAGTGACCAAGTGATAGACCATAAAAATTCAGCTCTTCTGTCATCTACATGGCTGTAGAAGCATGTGGGAAATTTTTATGTAAGATTGTTGCCAATAATCAGATGCAGTATACAGTATACAGGTATACTACTTACTTCTAAGACACTTATATCAACATAACTGTACATCAATATATCTTCCCATAGGGCAAATTTGCCATTTTTAAGTATAAAAGTAATTTCATAAAAGTAGATGTTTTCTAAATGTTTTTATAAGATTAAATCATAAAAAAGAACTTATTTTATTTTTATTTAAATTTCCTATAGGAGACCTTATAGAGAGTTGAATGCATTCAGGATGTGGAATACCAGCTTTTTGTGGGCTTAGTATAATCTAAGGAATTTTTAAGAGTTTTATTTTGAAAGCACACGCTTAGTTTTGACACCAGAGAGAGTCCAGAGTAAAGATTCTTAATGCCTTACATCTTGCTGACCCAGGTTCAAAACCCCCCAGCACTGTGTGTGGTCTCTTGAGCTATAAATAGCCCTGAGCACTACGGTGTGTCCCCCCCATATCCAAAAGTACTTTTAATTTCTAATACTATTTGTTATCTTACTGGTTTGAACTTGTTTGGCGCTTCTTAAGTGTAGTAATTGTAGAAGTACAATCTTATAGAAAGATTTTTATTCATGCTCTAAAGACATGAGTACTATACTTGTTCCTTGCTTTTGAAAAGTCCTAAAATTAGTGAGAATAGGCAGCTTTCTTATTTTGGCAAACAGCCACCATTTTGAACTCATAATTTGCTTTTGTATTTGATTGTGCCTAGTACATATGAAACTAGGAGTTCTCCGTGCTGATTTATAATAAATACTTAAGATCTAATGTAATATGCGACCACAGAGTTAGTGCAGAGGTGAAAAAAGGAGCTTGTGTTGGACCGGAGCTGACCTGGTTTCATCCCTGACACAACATAAGGTCTCCCTGAGCACAGAGCAAGAATAACCTATCAGGTGTGGCCCCAAAACCAAAGAAACAAAGAGCTGATATAAAATAAGAGTATGTTATCACTGTTATTTCATCTTCATTGTTAGTTATTTTTTTTTCTGAGTCAGGACTTCCCATTGTCCGTGTTTTCAGATCTTTGCATGGTTCCCCCTCTCACCATATCTACATTGTGAAAAATATCTTACATGGCAAGCTTTCTGTTTTATTACTCTGTAAAGTAACCACATATGAGCATATATGCGTACAGTCAGTACTGCTCACCAGCTTTAATTCTTTCTTGCATTTTATTTATTTGTTTGTTTGTTTTTGCTTTTTGGGGGGTCACACCCGGCAATGCTCAGGGGTTACTCCTGACTCTGCACTCAGGAATTACTCCTGGCGGTGCTCAGGGGACCATATGGGATGCTGGGAATCAAACCGGGCTGGCTGCGCGCAAGGCAAGCGCCCTCTGCGATGGACTATCACTCCAGCCCTTTCTTGCATTTTAATAGACGTAGCATCTCATTCTATCTCAAATCAAAGTATGTATTTATCATTTATTATCCTGTTAAGTTTAAAAAGGATTGAGGCCAGAGCGATAGATAATACAGCAGGTTTGGGTGTTTCCTGTATGCAGCCGACCTGGGTTCAATCTCTGGCATCCCATATGGTTCCCCAAGCACCACCAAAGAGTAATTGCTTAGTGCAGAGCCAGGAGTAACCGGAACGTTGTTGAGTGTGACCCAAAAACCCAAAAAAGAAAAAGTTTCAAAAGGGCAGAAACTTTGCTTGTCCAGTTTATTACTGTGCTCTAGGAACGTGTAAAACAGACTTTTGTAGACCTTCAGGAATAGAAAGAAAACCATTAATTGAAAAAGGGAGAGAATGAAGCAGTTATTAACATTATTTAAATAATAAATGTATTATTTAACATTAGATATGATTACCTAAAAACTCAGGGATCCTTTTAAAAAAATTTAATAGGAAATTATGTAAAATTTATGTATAAATTTCATATGGAAATAGTACTGGATATGTAAATATGTTAGATTATATTAAATCATAATTGAATTAGTAATTTAAATCCTCTTAAAAGTATGATAAAAACTTTATAAAAGGGATTTAGTAATTAAATTATCAGGTTCTTATATACGTAAACAAGAACAATTACAAAATAGTTTCAATAATAACAGATTCATAGAAAATTTATTTTTATTTCTAATTATACTAGCTTGTTTGTGAGAGAATAGCATACTGTTCATAAAAAAGTTGAGCAGTGAATATTAACACTGTTTTATGATCATTCCTTGAATCATTTGCCTTCACATATTGGTGCTTTAGGACTAAACTAAAGTGCATACAGTGCAATAAAAGGTATCTATTAGCTTTTTTTTTTTTTCTTTTTGGGTCACACCTGGCAATGTTCAGGGGTTTCTCCTGGCTCTGCACTCAGGAATTACTCCTGATGGTGCTCGGGGACCATATGGGATGCTGGGGATCTAACCAAAGCCCGCATGAGCCGGCGCGTGCAAGGCAAGCGCCCTACCCACTGGGCTATCGCTCCGGCCCCTATTAGCATATTTTTAAGACTAACTTGTGTTACTGTTCAGAGGGAATCATATTAACTTAGCATATATTACACTTTTTAATTGTTCTTTTGGTAAAGTGTTTTAATTAAATCCCTGGAGGGGCTGAAAGACAATGGTTAGGTTACTTGCCTGCCTTGTGCCTACCTAGTGCGAGTGTTCCCAGGATATTCTCTGCACTGTGTGGGGTTTCTGTGCTGAACTGCCAGCCCAGTAGACCAAGACTTGATGGTGGCAGCCCATGCCTTCTGAGTACCACTTGGGAGGTCTCATCCAAATGAAAATGATTGAAATACTCTAAATTCATCACTTGCTCTTTGTATTGACTTAGAAGTGATCAAGTCCGTGAATTACCGACTCTTTCATGTTTCTCCTGCCCTCCTTCCCTGTCCTTTTTTCTTTGGGTCTCTTCCTTAGTCTGTTAGCTCACATCTCTGTGTGTCTGAATGGGGATAAATAATTTGGGTTTTAACCATTTGGTTTATTATTTGGTGTATTATTTTTAAATATTTGCAGCTTCTGTCCTGGTTTTGAACTCTTTCCCATCAGTTTTTCTTTTTGTGGATGTGATACATGTTGATATGTTTGTCCTGGAGTATAATAGAACGTTTAAAAAAATCATATCATCATATTTTAGGTGTTTGTATAATAAGTTTTTAAAGAACATTTTAAATTTATTCTGTTCTTTAGTTTTTTTTTAAGTCAGGGGATTTTAATTAGTAAACTTGTTGCTGTATGAACTCATTTATTCTCGCAATAATTAAAATAATTATTAAAATAGTAATTAAAATCATTTGACCAAATGATTTCAAAATTTTTATTCTGGGATTTTTTGGCATTGCCCAGGGTTTACTCTTTTTTTCTTTTTAAAGCTCTTTGTTTAGGGATCACTCCTAGTGGGGCTCAGGAATCGTATAAGGGTTCTATGGATTGAACTCAGGTCAGCCTCATGCAAGACAATTATTGACCCAACCCACTGTTCTATCTCTCTGTCCCCAACTGCTTTTAATATTTCTTAAAATAAGTTTTGTGATTGATGTAGCATTTGTTGTCGGTGGTGTTGTGAAAGGTAGGTCTATTAGGAAGCCTGAATGGGATATGATACTTCCGTATTTAAATGTCTTGTAGATTACTTGCAAGACCAGATAAGCCTATTAGATTTATGTAAATATAAAAATATTTCAGACTTTTAAAGTCAAGAATATCAAATGTATCTGGAAGGATACATCCAGGATGGATATGTCATTCCCAACGTTCTCCTTTCTGAAATCCGACATGCCATCTTGTCGGTAAAGAAGGGAACGGCACCAGGCCCAGACAAAGTCAGACCTGAACACCCGAACACCTGAAGAATCTGCCGTCAGTACTCATCAATACACTAGCTTGGCTCTTCACACGCTACCTGTCCGAATGCAAGGTGCCCTCCCAATGGAAAACCAGCAGGACAGTTCTACTGTTCAAGAAGGGAGACATTCACGGCATCGGCAACTGTCGCCCCATCTGCCTGTTGTCTGTCATTTACAAGCTGTTTACACGAGTCGTCCTGAACAGGATTAGCAGAACACTAGATGAAGGACAACCATGCGAGCAAGCAGGCTTCCGGAAAGGATTCAGCACAATCGACCATATCCACACAGTAACCAAGCTCATGGAGGTTTGTAGGGAGCACAAGATGCCACTCTGTCTCACGTTCATTGATTTACAGAAAGCCTTTGATTCTGTGGAGACTGAAGCGGTCATCGAAGCCCTAGCCAAACAGGGTGTTCAAACCCAATACATCAAGATCCTTCGTGAGCTGTATTACGGATTCACCACCAGGATCTCACCATTCTACAAAGAAGTGATCATTGATGTCAAAAGAGGGGTATGACAGGGGTGATACCATTTCACCAAAACTCTTCAGTGCCACCCTCAAGAACATCATGGGACAATTAGAATGGGAAGGAATGGGAGTGAAGATAGATGGTCGGCAACTACACCACCTCCGCTTCGCTGATGACATCATTCTAATAACACCAAACATTAGCCAAGTGGCACAAATGCTGGCTGACTTTGACCGAGAATGTGGAAAGATAGGTCTACAGCTGAATCTGAAGAAAACTATGTTCATGAAAAATGAACTAGTTCCTGAGGCCCCATTCACTCTCAATGGAATAAACATCTCTGAATGCAGCAGTTATGTGTACCTAGGTCGAGAAGTCAACATGATGAACGACCTAAAACCTGAGCTGCGCAGGAGGAAGAGAGCGGCATGGAATGCCTTCAAAGGCATCGAAGAAATAGCTAAAAGGACAAAGAACCTCCGGCTCTGGGCACATCTCTTTGACTCCACCGTTCTCCCTGAATTAACATACGCCTCAGAGACCTGGGCGCTACGAAAGCAGGATGAGAATGCTATTCGGGTCTTCCAGAGAGGAATCGAAAGAGCTATGCTTGGAATATCACGCCTCACTCAAGTGAGAGAAGGAATCGTAGTTCCGATCCTCCGTTGCTATTCCAGAATCAGGGACGCTGTCTTGTTTCCCAAGGCTTCGAAAATCAAATGGGCTGGACATATAATGCGATTTGGAGACAACTGCTGGACTAGAGCCATTACCGACTGGATCCCACGGGATGTCAAAAGATCACGGGGCGCCCACCTACAAGATGGTCAGACTTCCTTGTCAAGACCCTGAAGGAACGGTTTGAGGCTCTTCATATTCCTGAATCAACCAGATGCCATTGGGCTACATTGGCACGTGATAGGGTCCAATGGAAATGTTACTGGCGCCCGCTCGAGCAAATCGATGAATAACGGGATTCAAGTGATCAAGTGATCTGGAAAAAGAAATAAAGTTTTAGAGGTTAGTAAATTACTGATTTCCTGGACATTATGTTAAAGGAAAAGCAATTCTTTTTTGGAAGGGGGAATCAGAAATTACTATTCTAGTTGATTCCTCATTTTATTGTTCGGCTACAGATTTTAAAAAATAAGTATATAATTGAAATGGTTATAGACTGGGAGTACAGTAACCGTGGAGGTTTCCGCATTCACAAGTTAAGTGACATGCCTTGCTTTCCTACAGTTCCCTCCTTTAAGAATAGAAATTTTGCTCACTCTACTAAGAATTTGTGATAAGTGCTTTTCTTTAGCTTTTTAAGCAAAATATTTGTTTATTTTTTTAATAACTACCTCTGAAGCTGAATATCTGATGGCTGTTACTGAAAGGTCTATGCTGGGAATTGCTACTACCATTTATTAAAAACTTATTAGATGCCATATCTTACCTCAGTAATCTTCACCTCAACTCTGTAGGCAGTGCTATATCTTCTTTTTTGTTTTTTTTTGGGGTTTTTTTTTGGGTCACAGCCGGCAATGTTCAGGGGTTACTCCTGGCGGTGTTCAGGGGACCATATGGGATGCCGGGCTTGAACCCGGGCGGGCACAGGCCGGCTGCGTGCAAGGCCAACGCCCTACCCTGCCCCTAGGCAGTGCTATTTCAGTCTTAAGAGGAAGGAACAGAGACTCTCATAGGTAAGTGGCAGGAGTAGAATTCAAACACAGTTTTTCTAACTTCCAAATGGGGCTTTTGACTCCAAAGTTCTCTGTTTTTTATTTACCTTCTTTTTAATAACTTTCAGCACTAAGAAGTTCTGTTAGTATAGTTTTTACTGTAGCAAAATACGTTTTTGTGCATTTTCTTTATCCTCGTTAATTGCACCCTTGTCATGCCACTTCCATTCATTGTGTGTACATCCATTTTTTAGCACCGATGCCGTTCACAGGACCTGCGTTCAGAGTTCAACTGTCTGTCCTTTTAGGGTTGGTTATGTTGAGAAGAAGCCTTTTCGCCTCTTGGACACATTTTGAAGCTCTTACATTCATTATATCTGCTTGTATAGCTGACTAGTACTTATATAAATGTTTTCTAAGTTAAACATCTTAAACATATTATTAAGACACTTCCATATTTCTGTGAAACAGTGTATACTAACATTTCTTACATAATCACACATAGAAAAAAAATCACAGTATTCAGTGTGTGTTTCTGGTGAATGAATTATATGGCTACTCTGTCCCAGTGAGCTGTCTCTCTTTTCTTCCTCGAAATGGGCTGATGCCGTGGCACACTTTGTAATTCACTTATGGTTGAGCTATCTTTCTGAGAAGAACTGAAAAGTCAATTTGGAGTTGTGTTATTCAATCAACGTACATTTCTGACAAGTATAATTTTAAATGTCTATTCTAAAGGAGTTTCATTAGGGATCATTCATAGTTGTATATTAACATTTATTTATCTCCTTATATTTTAAGCCTTTAGAAATTCTATATACTTTCTTCATTTATATTTTATGATAATAGAAAGATTGATTCTTATGTAAACCCTCTATCTTCTGTTACCAGCTCATTGTATTTTACACATTTATTTTGATTTACTTCTTAAAAATTAGAAGTGAATTTTTACATGCTTAAAATAGTTCTTTATGTAGAAGTATTAACAATTACATCAAGTGAAAATTAGATAATGTACATATATGTGGTAAGACCATAATGTGGTAAGACCATAATGTATTTATATGTGGTAAGACCAATATAACATTAGTTTAAAATGGGTGTTAGAGAATGTTTGGGGGAATTTTATTTATTGGGGGGCTTTTTTAATTACACCCCCATGATGCTCAGGGGTTACTCCTGGCTCTACCCTCAGGAATTACTCCTGGTGATGCTTGGGGACCTTATGGGATGCCGGGGACCGAACCTGGGTCCGCCATGTGCAAGACAAACTCTCTCCCTACTATACTATTGCTCTAGTCCCATGTTTTGGTAAATTTTAGAATCATCAGAATAACTCAGAATTTTGACATAAAATTGGTATATAATTCTTACTATAAATGTTCTGTTATGCAAATACTTTTTTTTTTCTGGGTTTTATGTGGTCAATGTCAGTATACTATTCTGGAAACCAGAATGTGGTCTCAATAGTTAGTCCCTTACTCTTTCATATTCTCTACTTTTTTTTCCTGTACTTCAGCCTTTTCAGTAATACATTAAATGCTGCTGAATCTGCCACCAGGTTTCCTCTCCCTTATTGTCCCTCCTGCTATTCTAATGTAGCATCCCACCAACTCCATATATTCCTATTGACTGTGTGTCAGTTTCTTCATTGACTTCGGGTTGGGGTGTGCGGCTGGAGAGATAGTACAGTGAATAGGGTGCTTGTCTTGCATGTGGCAAACCCAGGTTTGATCTTCAGCATCCCATATGGTCCCTCGAGCACTACTAGAAGTGATTCCAGAGTGCAGAGCCAGGAGTCAGCCGTGAGCTTAGCTGGTTGCGGCCAAAACCAACTTTTTTATTGCCATAGTTGTTGTCTTTGCATAACATTTAAGAAGATCCTTTAAGTATACTCTTTTGTTTCCTATCTTATGCACTAGTATATAAAGGAATGAGCTTTTCTTTTCCCAGTTGCCCTGTAATTTGTACACTAATATTTCTTATATTCTTATGTCACCATCACTGCTTATTTTAAACCTGGAATATTATTGGTGTGTATTCATACCATATGTTACTTGTATCAATTGTATCACTTGTCTTCCCGTTGATCATCGATTTGCCCAAGTGGGCACCAATAACATCTCCATACGTCCTGTCACATGCAAGTAGAGCCCAAGGGCATCTGCTCACTCCAGGAACATAAAGACCCTCAAACCATTCCATCAGGTGATGGAAATGAGGTCTATAATTGTTACTGGTATTTGGCATATCAAATACAACACGGGTAGCTTGCCAGGCTCTGCCATGCAGGTGGAATACTCGTGTAGTCACCTCTGATCTCGAGCATTTATTGATGAAAGGCGTGGCCACAAAGTGGCTGCGCAAGCCAGGCTTATAATCAGCTCTTTTCGCTTGTTACCATATGTAACTGCTCTACAATGTACTTGTTCTCTTACCATTGTTGAAAATTATATTCTTCTAGTGATGTTTTATACTTCTTTTTAGGAGAATTTGTGACACTGTGTTTTAGAATATAATTATATGAAACATTCTTGTCTACTGATTATAATTCTTTTGGTGACATGGTTAAGTTTTTTACTTATTTAAATTATGGCTTTTGATAGTTACTTAATTTAAGATCGAAATATCCAAATGTGCTTATATATACATGTGTTTATTTATACAGCTTATTTTTTGTGTATGCTGCCACATTCTGCTTTATTCTCCATGAAGAAAAGTTAGGATGGCATAACATTTCAAGAAATTATGTTCTACTAGATGAAAAGGTGTTGCTGCTTGTGGTCAGGGGTGACTCAGTGCAGAGCCATGTACCTTGCATGTGTGGAGCCGTAGGCCCCATATCCCCAGCACTGCCAAAAGGAAAATGTTGATGTAGTAAATTGAAGCATGGCATTACATTTATATCCTCATATACTATGCATGTTTCTAAATTAATTTTTCTCCTTTAGTTTTGTTTTATCTCTCCTATTTATTACATGGTTGTATGTATGTATGTGCGATTTTTCTATTGCTTTGATACAGACCAGTCTTGTATATAAAAGTCTGCAACTGTTCTTAGAAAATGCAAAACTTTTCTACTTGGGTTTCATGTTTTAAAATTGAATTTAGTAGGAATGAAGTATTTGCATTTGTTTTAGGGATTTTGTGATACTGTGTGTCTTCATGCTTTCTTTAGCCTGTTCTTAAGTGAAATAATGCTTCTCTGGTTTCATTTAGAATAACTTGGAAAAACTTTCATAGTAATTAAAAATTGACTGTCAGCAAAAGTTGATTTCATAGTTTTTCCTTAAGAAACATGAAATTTGTTATGTAATGTTTTTGTGTTTTTCTGAGAAATGTAGGTCTGACTCATGTTAACGTACAGATTTAAATGCAATGCTCTGTATACTTTCTTTATGCTCTAATATAATTAATTTGTTTCTAGATGCTGGCATCACCATCTACATCAGGTCAGCTGTCTCAGTTTGGGGGCAAGTTTATACGGGCAACAAAGTAAGAATTTTGTATTTATTCTGGGATACTTTATTTAAAAAAAAAACACTATTAAAGAACAACTGCCCTTGTGTGTTCATTCTAGGATTTTAAAGGAAAGATAATTTTCAGTTTTCCATATATTTCTTATATACAGCCCTCCCCCCAAGAAAAAAATTACAACAGGCCTTTCTGATCCACATTTCATTATTTTGATATAGGACAAATTGAAGTCTATTTCTGCATCTTCTGTATCTTTGTTCCTTTGAACTATTTTTGAAGAATTTGCTAAACAAAAATATTCTTGTCAGTTGTTTCTTGTTATTTTTATTAATGCAAGACTTAATAATTTGTGAAGTATTCTCCGTTTAGCAAATATTTATTCCTCTGACTCAATCTTAGGTATAGAATCTCTAGTTTCAGCTCACAGTTCAATACATTTTTATGCAGTATTTTATTTATTTTAAAGCATGGCACTTTCATAGTGATTAGCACAGTGCCTGGTATATAGTAAGCGCTTGATAAATGTTACCACAGATTTTTTTATAAAATGAAATTATAGTTTCATAACTTTATAGACCACCTTCAGATAAAAGTCGGTTATTTGTTTTATACTCTATCAGGATAATAAAAGACAGTTTTGATAGGTATTGTCATATCACTTTTACCTGTCAGTAAATACTGAAATTTAGTAGAGGAAGAAAGCTGGTTTCTTTCCCATTTTTTTCCCTCCAAATTAATGTCCTTCTTCTTGCTAGGGAATGCAGTGTTGTTGATACAGAATTAAAATTATGAATTACTTGAAGATTAGTGGAACACATTTTGAAACTTTTTACGTTAGCTGGAGAGCTAGTATAGTAGGTCAGGTGCTTTGCATACAGCTGCTCTGATCTCAATACAAAGCACCACCTGTGGTTCTCTGAGCCCCGAGAAGTGATCCTTGACCACTGAACCAGAAGTAAGACCTGAGTACAGTTGAGTGTTGCCCAAAAACTGAAAGAGAAATTTTTTTTAAACTTTCACATTTAAAAAATGTTTGATTATCCACAAATGATTGTCAGACTTGTTGAGGGAATATTATGTTTAATATTCTTTATATATTACAAAGTAAAATATTATTACACTTGTTTTAGTATGAACTTTTTTACTTTCTGTGTAACTTTCACAGTGAAAATGTCCTGCCTTTTTTAAGCTGTCTTTATGTAGACTACTACAAAAAAAATTTTAGCCTATGGTTCATCATATAGAAAGAGATGTAGAATGTAGAAAAATTACATTTGAGATTATTTTGTGAAGAATGGTGATTATAATACCTTTGAGACTTTAAAAGTCTTACCCAAGGTTTTACTTCCAAAGGTGAAAATATAATTAAAGATAATGAAATGTGATACAGGTTTAAAATATTTGTGATAGTTGTATATTGATCTCTGGTTTGTCTAAATGATTCTTTTGATTATTAAGGTTTTACAAAGGTAAGAAATGCACAGTTATTTATTAGAAAATGTTTGATGGCACTTCATGGTTTAAAAAGAAGCCACAGGACTTGAGAAATAGTACAGCAAGGCTCTTGCTTTGCATCCGACTGAGTCAGATTCCTGACCCTCCATGTAATCCCCTGAGCACCACTAAGAAGTAACACCCAGGAGTAAGCCCTGAGCACCACTAGGTGGGAGCTAAGAACCAGTCAATAAAATTAAAAGCCACATATGACAAATACTTTTTACTGGTGTTTTGTATATTAAATGGCAGTATTTCTGTGATCAACCAGCATTCTCATATGTCTTACTTTTTTAAATGGATGTTTTAGGCATTAACCTCTGGGAAAATATAATCTTAGATTAACTGGAATTGTAAGGTACAATTATTCCTATCCTGAATACAGATTTAAAAGCTACAACTGGTGAATTTCTGATTTATAATAGATCTGAAAGAGCCAAAGAGCTGGTATGTGGTCAAAATGTATACCTTGTCAGAGTGTTAAAAGAGTAGGATTTCAATACTATAAGAATTAAATGGTAGGATTTCAGTAATATAAGAATGTAGAAATATTGAGACTTGAGAGGCTGAATTCAACCAAGGATAGGAAGATAAAAGGGTAAACAGATGGAAGTCTGTTATTGATGTTATTCTTATGACTTTGTAATTATGCTTTGGGACTACAAAGGCTAATGTTTCATTGCTGATTTTGCAGAGTTATTTATCTATTTGCATTTATTTATTTTTTCATATTTGGGGGCCACATCCAGTGGTGCTTAGTGGCTATTACTGGCTCTGTACTCCTAAAGCTGCTCAGGGGATTATATGGTGTCAGGAACCAAACCGGGAATGGTATATGGTCAAGCCTTAACCCTTCTGCTCTTTCTCCAGCTCCAGGACTAACATTTTTTTGGTCTTCAAGTACATTGTGTTTCCCCATTAACTAAATCTGTATTTAGATTGGCAAAAGTTCAGCAGGGATTTGTACTTTCCTAATAGAGGTTTTCCTAATAGAGGTTTGCCATCTGTTTATAATGTAATGGTTGAAGAGGTCAGAAGTAGAGAAAGTAGAGAAGAAAAAATGCTCTCTCCATATAACAGACTCACTGAGATAAAACGTTCTAGAGAACTTTCTCAGAGTGAATACAGACTTGCATAAATCTATATTTTGCCAGATTTGGGCGGAATTTTATTGTGTAGTAAATAAGGGAACCAAGAAAATGCAGAACTCTAGTACTTTTGGGTAGGTTCAGTATATTGTGACTGTCTTGAGATTAATTGTTCATCCAGAGTTTGTCTACCAAATGATAAACGGGAAGCCAGTGAAAGGAAAAGGAATTTTTTTTGTTTTCAAGTTGCTTAATATTGTCATCTACTTGTCTTTTTTGAGTGTTCCATAAGATTTTAGGTACATTTTGACAGGTTTTAAAACCCATTGGGGAGGCCAGAGCAATAGTACAGTGGGTAGGGCGTTTGCCTTGCATGCCTCAGACCTGGATTGCAGCCCCAGCATCCCATATGTTCTCCCCCCTTTCCCCCCAGCACCGCCAGGAGTAATTCCTGAGTGTAGAGCCAGGAATAACACCTGAGCATTGTCGTGTGTGACCCAAAACGTAAAATAAAATAAAATAAAATACCTGGGGAGGGGGCTCTTTGGTATCCTGAAGCTGTCTGATGTTTTAGGATGTTAATTTAGAAAATTAATATCTCCTGGATATACATTGAAATTTAGTGGTGTTATAGTTGGGCTTAGTTTTTCCTTATCTGTCAACAGGATTTAGAATCATGAAGGACTGGAGCAAAGGCAAAGTACAATTTAGTGTTTTCAGGCCAGAGAGAAGCTCTTGCCTTGCACACAGCTGACCCAGTTTTAATTCCTGGCACCCCCATAAGGCTCCCTGACCCCACTATGAGTAAAATCTGAGCTCAACTAGTTTGGGGAATGGCTCCCAAACAAAAAAAAAAAAAAATCAGTTTACTAGTGTTTCCTACATGCCTGTTTGCGTAAATACACATAATTTAATCAGATTTCTTGATTAAACATACACATTTATGTCTGAATTCTTTGTGCTTTGACCTCTAGCTGAGAAGGGAAATAAACTTGTCTTGACTTCTGCTGATAGTTGTGGCATTCTTACATCTTTCAACAAAATCCATTGACTCTTTTAAAAACTCATATGAAGATCTCTTGTGAAGATTCCGAGCACTGGTGGACTGGTTCAGGATTTATACTATCGGCAGCTTGAGAAGACTCGTTTGGGGAACTTTGGGGCCATTTTATAGTTCCTTGAATTAATACTGTGGAAGTTCATACTCAAGAAGCTTACGTTATGATTGGGAAATCAAGGCAAATTTATATACAAATACTAAATGATAGCCTAAATTGTTGATACATAGACTAAAAAGGTTGAATATTAAATTCTGAAGAGTAAATTTGAGTAAATTGTTATGAGAACAGTTCAGAATAGGGGCTGGAGTGATAATGCAGTGGGGGAAGGCATTTGCCTTGCATGCAGCCGAACCGGGTTCAATCTCCAGCATCCCATATGTCCTGCAAGTACTGCCAGGAGTAATTGCTGAGTGCAGAACCAGGAGTAACCTCTGAGCATCGCGGGTGTGACCACCCCCAAAAAAAAAAAAAAAAAGTTCAGAATGGAGGTAGAATTTAAGCTTAACACTTACCTTAGAGAGTGCTTATTATGTTTTTTGTGTAGCTATGTTGTGGAAGAAACTAAACTTTTTTTTTAATCTCTGAAAGTGTATGTACTGGTGTTATATTAATGCATTCATTTAGTGAATGCCTTCATTGTGTTAATATCCTAAGTACTCTATATATCATGGGCACTCAGCCAATGGTTGTTGTTTGTATGGTGAGCCAGATATAGCACTTCCATATCATCTGGTTGCATAAGTGTTTATGCTATAGTATTGCAGAGCTAGTAAAAATAGATTTTGGATATTACAAAGTAAGAATAATTATATATGTTGGACAATGAGCAAGAAAAATTTAAGTGAGGTCATTTTTAATTGACTTTAAGAAAAATGTAGGTGTTACAATCCACAATATGTAAGAGAAGGGAGGGGGAGAAAGAGAGAAAAGAGATAAAGAACCTGCCATAGAGGCAGGCTGTGGGAGTGGGGAGGGAGTCGGGGACATTGGTGGTAGGAAATGGGCACTATTGGAGGGATGGCTGCTGGAACACTGTGTGACTGAAACCCCCAAACATGAACAACTTTGTAGTTGTATGTCTCACCGTGGTATAATAAAATATTAATTTTTAAAAAAGAAAGAAAAAACGTAGGTGAGATTGCCTTAGTTATTATTGGGAGCAACATTTGTAGCATGAAAAGATACACAGAATTGTTCTTGTTCTTATTAAACCAGGAAAAACCTATTAGATGGTTTCCACTAAAAAGAATAGTCATCATGATTTTTAATATATCCCAAGATCTTTGTTTCTTTGCAAGAACACAGCTAAATTAAAAAAAAAGTTATTTATTATTGTGAGAGACCATTACAAAGCTGTTCATAATTGGATTTCAGTCATATAACGTTCCAACACCATCCCATCACCAGTGCACATTTCCTAGCTCTAATGTCTCCAGTTTCCCGTCCCCACCCAACTTTCCTTCTCTCTCTCCTTGCCCCTCGCTTTTGCACGTTGTGATTTGCAGTAGACACTGAAGGATTATCATGTATAGCCCTTGACCTACTTTTAACACTCAGTTCAAGTCTAGCATGGCCATTTCCAACTATTTTCATGCTGACCACATCTCTATCTTTCCTACCCTGTGCCCCCCATGTTCTTGTGATAGATTCCAACCATTGACAAGTCCTCCTGGCCCCTGTTTCCCTGGCATTGGGTATTAGTCTCATACTTTTTTTTTAAGATTCCACAAATGAATGCAGTCATTCTATATCTATCCCTCTCCTTCTCATTCATTTACTGAGCGTGATACTCGCCATTTCCATCCATTTATAGGCAAAGTTCATGACTTCATTTTTCCTATTAGCTGCATAGTATTCCATTGTCTAGATGTACCGTTGTTTCCTTGTCCAGTCGTGTGTTCTCACTCACTCAGGTGGTTTCCAGATTCTGGCTATTGTGAATAGTGTTGCAGTGAACATAGAAGTGAGATGGCACAGCATACATTTAGAGCCTCAGTTTTTTTGCCCAAGAAAATGTAATGTTTGATGAAAAGTATTACTTCATTGAACTGTCTTTATTTTCAGTTTAGGGCCTGCCGGTTGGCTTACTTTCTATAGGCTTAGCTCACCGTTTTCTTCTCTTACTCCCACATCTCTCACCCCCTTGCCCATGCTAATATTTGAGTATTTACCGATTAACTCACTTCCTAATAACAGCCCCATGAGAGGTTAAGCAGCTTGCCAAAGTTTATGTGGATAGTAAGAAGAGAGATTACATTACTTTGTAAACATAACTGTGAACATAGTTTCTGAATGCAATTGCAAGTTTGCACATAGTTCAAACTGTAAGTGATAAGGCTGTGGGTTTTAGAGTCTGCATGTATAGATTTATCTTTGAATTGAGCCAAATGATAGAATTTATTTGTAGTGTTGCTTAATATCATTAGTAAAGTATTATTTAGTATCAAAAATGGGTTGTGCCTCCATAGAGCTTATTATATTTTAATGGCATATAGACAATTGAATAAATAATAAATTCTGGTAATAACTACTGCAAAAAATTGAGTTAGATTCGGGGCCGGAGTGATAGCCCAGCGGGTAGGGCGTTTGCCTTGCACACGGCTGGCCCGTGCCGGCATGGGTTCAATCCCGGCATCCCATATGGTCCCCGAGCACCACCAGGAGTAATTCCTGAGTGCAGAGCCAGGAGAAACCCCTGAGCATTGCCGGGTGTGACCCAAAAAAGGGGAAAAAAAATGAGTTAGATTCTGGTAGATGGGCTCTACTTGCATGAGACAGGACATATGGAGATGTTAATGGTGCCGCTCAAGCAAATCGATGATGAATGGGAAGACAGTGATACAGTGAGATGGAATTAAGTTTTTACCTGGAGCAGCGGGCAAAGACCATCTTTGAAGAGGTGATGTGAATGGAAACTTGATTGTTGAGATGAGAAGCCCTTGGGAGTATCTAATGCGGAGCTGAACTGTTCAGATGCAGAAGAAATCAAAAGGTCTGATTCGAGAGACTATAAGAAAGAACTTTGTTTGTTAAAGGAAGAGTAATGAAGGTTAATCGACCAATAATTATGCCAGTAATGAAGGTTAATCGACCAATAATTATGAGGTCATGGAGTTTTGTAAAGATTAGATAATGAATTTGGGTTGACTCTAAATTTAAAGGGCAGAATATTAAGTTACAGCTTCTTGTTCAACTGATCGCTTGTGCATGGAAAATAGACTGGGTGTAGAGGAGAGACATAACAACAGAGACATAAGAAAGTAAGGGTGACTGGACTAATGGTGGAAGCATTGATAGAACTGGTGGTATTTGGAAAAGTTTGGAAATAGAGCTAATATGATTTGGTGATGTGGGCTATGGAAGAGGGATGTAATCAAATACTTAGAATGTTAAGTCTGCTATACTTTGTGAATGGGTACTGGGAATCTAAAATGAAAATCTAGGTTGAAAGTAGTACAAAATATATGTTTGAGTGTCTCACAGTGTTTTCCTAACTAAAGGTACCAGCTGTTCTTAAGATTCAGCCAAATATTGGGAGCCACAGCACGTTTTAACATAGAAGCAGTTTCTATTGTTGAGGATGTTGAGACTAATTAGCTCCAACCATGCTGCTTCTCCGGTACCCAGAAGCAAGAGAACTACTCTGCTTTTTTTTTCTTTTCTTATATTTTGCTGGGTTTTTTAGTGATGCTATTAGATTTTTGTCCACATTCATTCTTGGTTAAGTCATTTCTGTTATTTGATCTTGTGCTGATTCCTCCAGGAAACATTTTCTGATCCAAGTCCATTTTACTTATGTGTTAGTAATCCCTTCCATTGCACCACAAATGCTGTACATATATAGTGCAAAGAAAAGGAAATAAGTATTAAAATGGGTGTCAAGTTTTTGGGTTTTTGGGGGATTGTGAGGGAGAGTTTTAGGTTTAAGTGTTCGCTGTGGATTGAACCAAAGGGATTCACCACATGCAAAGCAAATGATCTGTCCCCAAGCTATGTCTCTAGGCACGGAAGAAATTTTTATCTCTTATTGTGATCTTGAGCACAACTTAATGTATGATGTTAGCTCTTTATCTCTAATTTGGCTTTATGAATCACTTGTATCACTTTACTTGTCTTCCCATTGTTCATCGATTTGCTTGAGCAGGCACCAGTAGCTTCTCCATTTGTTGGGAATGAGGTCCATTATTGTAACTGGTTTTGGCACAACGAATACACCACAGGTAGCTTGCCAGGCTCTGCCGTGGCTCTGGGTTCATCCCCGGGGCCCAGTCTTTTTCTGTGTCAGACCATCCCATCCAGGGCCCACGGGGCAGAGTCTTGGGTAAACAAGCCTGTGTCCTGTCTGCCACCTGCTGACGCAGCTGGGCACCGCAGCCGCTCCTCCACCACCTCAAGGGGCAGGAGGCATTCATGAAATGCTTTGTGAATAGCATTAGTAAATCAATAGGATGATCTCTGCAGGCTTTTGTATCTTTAAGAATCTTTGACTTTTGGGGCCAGAGCGATAGCCCAGAGGGTAGGGCGTTTGCCTTGCATGCAGCCAGCCTGCGCAGGCCCCGGTTCGATCCCGGCATCCCATATGGTCCCCGAGCACCCATAGCATAGTGAAATGTTACAGATAATATTGGCTGGTAGGAGCAAAACGGGTCGAGGTAAAAAAGATATTCTTTGTGGGTGTGGGCAGAGTGACTTGTAGAGGGAAGCTAGTTACACTGGCAATAAAAATGGGACATTGTAGGCCGGGATCCCCTCATGTATCGGTGAAGGGCTTCTCCCTTTAATAACGGGTTTATCCGTTTATCCTTAGTATTTTTTTTTCTCTTTTGGGTCCCACACGGCACCGCTCAGGGGTTACTCCTGAGCTCTGCAGACTCAGGAGTTACCCCTGAGCAGTGCTCAGGGACAGTATGTGACGCCACAAACAAAAAAAAAAAAACCTGGGCTGGCATTGTCAACCCTCATGCTACCAGTGAAGGGTCTTCTGCCCTTTAATAAGGTTTATTTTAATTATTATTTTAATTTGATTTTTGGGTCTTAGCTGGCTATGCTCAGAATAGTTTTTCCTATCTTTTCTTGTATTATTAAACTGCTTTGGCAAGAGGTGCTAAGGGCAGTATGGGATGCCATACGAAAGGAATTTGCGGCTGCCATCAATTTGTTTGTCGCAAATACCCATCCAGGGAAACTATCGCTTAACTCCTAATAAGGATTTTAAAAAAAGAAATTTAGCAATAAAATCGAGTTCATTAAGGGCTTTTTTGGTTGCTTTTTGGTCACCTGAATATATTACTCCTATTTTCTCTTGTACTTAGTAAACTCCTGATTGTCAAAGATTGATAAGGGCAGGTACACCTGGCCAGCATAACCGTATTAAAGGAATTTGCTGCTAATCAATTTGTTTGTTGCCAATCAATCCATGGAAATTTTTTCTTAAAATCATATTTTAGATTTTGAAAAAAAGAAAATAAGCAATAAATCCAGTTATTTCTTTCTTTTTTTTTTTTTGCTTTTTTGGGTCACACCCAGCGATGCTCAGGGTTACTCCTGGCTCTGCGCTCAGGAATTACTCCTGGCAGTGCTCGGGGACCATATGGGATGCCAGAGATCGAACCCAGGCCAGCATAAGCCGGCGCATGCAAGGCAGGCGCCTTACCCACTGGGCTATCGCTCCAGCCCCTCCAGTTCATTCTTGACTGCCAAATAAGAGACTGAAATCTTTCATATGTTTTGTTTTAACATACAAACATACTTTTGTATGTTACTTCTCAAGGTGTAGTTATTCTTTTTTTAAATTTTTTTTTTGGGGGTTGTCACACCTGGAGATGCTCAGGGTTTATTCCTGGCCTGTACTCAGAAATTACTTCTGACAGAGCTTTGCTCGGGGACCATATGGGCTGCCGGGTATAGAACCTAGGTTAGATATGTGCTAGGCAAATGCCCTGCCTGCCCTCCATACTATTGCTCTGGCCCTGGTATAGTTATTCTTTATCTGTGTTACACTGAAAGAAACATTGGATTCTGAATTATATTCTGTTAGTTTGCTTTTTTAACAATTTTTTTAAAAATTCTACATCTGTAAAATACCATTTTTTTCCTCTGTAAAGTTTCTACTTTACAGAGAAACAGAATGTGGTTCGATGCTTCCAGTGTACCACCTACATGGCAGAGCCTGGGAAGCTACCCGTGTTTTATTTGATATGCCAAAATCAGCAACAATTATGGACCTCAATTCCATGACCTGAAGAATGGTTTGAGGCTCTTCCTGTCCCTGGAGCAAGCAGATGCCCTTGGGCTACACTTGCTGCGACAGGAGTATGGAGATGTTACTGGTGCCCCCTCGAGCAAGTTGATGAACAACGGGAAGACGGTGAAGTAGTAACAAGTTTCTACGAGGAGAGAAGAAGCTGAAATGCATAGTTTGACAACTCGGTTTGTTAGGTGCTCAGTCCACTTTAATTCCATTATTTTCCGGGAAACCTGCCATATACAATTCATGTATACATATTTGCATTGTACTTGTATTTTTCACCTTGTAGTTAGTCGCGACAGAAAGATTTTATGACACTTTTAGCTATTCTAGATATTACATTTTCAAGATGGTTTTCTTTGACTATTTCTAATTATAATAATGAAATTATTTTTCCCTTCCCCAAATCTTAGTTGTAATAGTTTGACTTAAGTAACTCATATTTAATGACTTGAATATATTTTGTTTTCTAAAATTCTGTTTCTATGTAGTCATACTTATTCTAAAGGAATTGTTTTAATCTATTATTTTTAAAATAAGTCAATCATTACATATTCTCAAACCTGCTAGTCCAACAGTTGCATTCTATTGGACTAGTTAGGTATCTTTTGGATCTATCTTTTTTTTTTTCTTTTTTGGGTCACACCCTGCGATGCTCAGGGGTTACTCCTGGCTCTGCACTCAGGAACAGGAGTATTGAAGGAAAATAAAATTGCTACATCTTTGAGTTCTTTATACTGTATTCCTTCAGTCTCAGCACTTTAGCTGAACCTGTGTGCCTTTCCCTAATTCACTAAATAAATAACTTTATACAGTTGTTTTGTTCTCTAAAAGTTTTTGTTCCAGTATTCAGAGACTCCAATCTAAAGTAGTTTCAATGCTATGAAGATTTAAGATGCAATATATAGCACTAGGTAAATATGTATATACACGGTTGAAGTAAATATATCTTAATGAGTCTTTTTTAGATATTTCTTGCTAAAAATGAACCAGAGGGTACTAGAATTTTGGCGTTTGTTTATAGTGGTGAAGTAAGAAAGTAGATGCCAGTAAAGGAAAACCAGAGAGATGACATCTGGGTATAGATGGCAGAAGAAAAGGAGGGGAAGAGAATAAAAGGACAGCTCAGGAAATTGTCGAAGAGAAGTAAAATTCGAGAGATTTAATAGAGCTCTTAGAGCCGCAACTAAGAACACTAGGGCTTAAGATATCTAGTCTGGGTTCTTCATGTCACCTTGAAGTCAGTTATCTTGGGAGGCTGTTTTCTCTTCTGTAAATTTGGACTAGGCTATCATTAAGGTTCTTTTTTTTTTCTTTTTCTTTTTTGGGTCACACCCAGCAATGCTCAGGTATTATTCCTGGCTCTTTGCTCAGGAATTATCCTGGTGGTGTTCGGGGACTTTATGGAATGCCGGGATTGAACCCAGGTCGGCTGCATGCAAGGCAAACGCCCTATCTGCTGTGCTATCGCTCCGGCCCCTAAGGTTTTTTTCTAACTCTAAAATTGTATCATGTTTCTTGTTTAATGTGAGAAACACATTCCTGTGGAAAATTTGCATCACTGATTTTAGGACAGCATATTTGGGGAGAAGGATGTGAGCTCCAGAGCATAGGAGCCTTCTCTGTCTTAATCACTGTTGTGTCCCCATTAGCTAGTGTAGTGTTTGGCAGGTTGTAGGCACTCAGTGTTTGTTGAATAACTGATGTGGACAGTACGACTTTGGTGTCTCTTTATGAGAGCACCTTGAGAGCCAGCAGAAAACTAGTGTACCTAAAAGGAGGAAAAACTGATTCCTTATGAAGAAATCTGGTGTCAATACTGATTTTTAATCTTTTGTTCTTATGCGCTTTGTCCCGATTGGGAAGTGGCTGCAAGTAGTGATGTACACCTTGTCAAAACTTGTAATGATTAGACAGTTGTATACTCTAGCATAATTCCCTTCATTTGACTTTAAAGCAGAACTCAGCAAGATCTGTCATACAGAACTAAGGAGAGTGTGCTTAAAGTGTGATAAATACTTTATTTTGAGTTGAGTTCATTGTCTCTCTCAGTCGAGAATAATTTGGGCACTGAGACTTATCTAAGTTCCAGAAACCTATGGTGAAAATATCCATGAACCGCTGATATCCCTAGCGTATAGGTAATACACTGCTGTGACAAGAGATGAATTTTGAAAAAATATGTGAAGAAAGCCAGAACATAAAGTGCTCTGCTTTCCTGGATGTCATGGTCTGAATCTTCAGACTCTTGAAATACTTTAACACACCCAAAATTAGAGCAAAAGGAAGGGGAAGACGTCAACTTAAATACCTAGCACTAGCGACTTAGACATGTTCATTAGTTTCGCTGTCTTAAGCTTTTATTTAATCCCAGTCAGAATAGACTTGATTGATTGCCGTTTCATGGCTGAGTATAGGAGCATTTTAAAATATGAGTTAGAAAGATGGGGGGCAAAAGAGAACAATTGTTTGATAGTCAGTAAAAGGCAGTATGACATAGATATCTGAATGTTAAATCCTCAACAGTCTTAAAAAGTAAACCTGTTGGAGCATATTTCAGTAGTTGACCCTGGTAGAAATAGACAAGTAAAGGGGTCGTTTGTCCTTTACAGTTTTTAAAGATTGTTGTTTCTTACGTAAGTATGTCAGGTTGTGTTTTTAAAAACAAATGCTGACAGTAAGTGTTGGCTGTATAAAAATTGTAACGTTGAGGATTATGTTTATATAAATAGTGGTAAAGGAACTCTTAATTACTTTAAAAAGGATTATATTAGAGTGACTTCAGCATAGCAGACTTAGAAGCCTCTGTACCTAAAATATTTAAAACAGTGAAACACGCATATTAAAGATTTCTTAAAGGCAGATTTGTGAAAAATGTTTTTACTGAAACTTAAAAGTCATCTAATTTGTTAGTTATTAGCAAATATTTTATAAAATAGGACTGAAACAAAGATAGAAATATCAATGCAGGCTAGAATCTTTTCATTAAAACTGGAGTCTTTGGAGTAAATTGAATATATCTATTTAAAACTTGTATTTACACATTAGATCATTTAAAATGTTTTAAATTGCCAATTCCAGAAGATGGATAGCAATTCCATTCCGAATGGCAATGAATTTCCTTCTTCTGAATTTTTTTTAATAGGTGCACTAGGCCTTCCAATGAGGGGATGAGCAACAATACCCCTCAGTTAAATCGCAGCTTATCACAAGGCACTCAGTTACCGAGCCACGTCACGCCAACAACAGGGGTGCCAACAATGTCACTTCACACGCCTCCATCTCCAAGCAGGTATTTATTAATGGGCCAGAATATTTCTCAAGATGTATATTGGTAGGGTAAGCAAGTTTTTTAATGAAGTAATGATTTGAATTTTCTGGTTCATTGACTTTCACTTGGAAAAGAATAGTTGATACCCTATTCTCATTTAATTCATTGCAAATTGATAAATATGTGTTTCTTCTGCAACTTCATTGCCAGTAGTCAACATTTTCAAAAAGCCAGCTATTTCTAAAAGGATGTACAGTTTCAAATAGTTCTGATTATTGCTCACACATTACGCATTCTTTGTGTTAATGAGACTAAAACATTGCTTAAATTATTCATCTTAATATGAAGAGGGTAAAATAGCATACATTTGATATGGAGTTATAAATATATGAGATACATTTGTATTAATGTCGTAGTAACCCCCTTTAGTTCTCTCATCTTCGAAATCATCATATATTAGTTTCACTATAATTTATTGCCCCTTTAAAAAAATTGGTTTGTTTTATTTTCAATCGCCAGACAGAAAATGAAAATCAGCGCTAATTTTTAGGTATACTTGGGTAGGTTCTAGAGTTAGAGCAATTAATTAATTATAGAGAATTTTAATGAGTAATTGTGGAGAGCTTATGTAGTATAATGGACTTCTTTTTCAGGGGTATTTTGCCTATGAATCCTAGGAATATGATGAACCACTCCCAGGTTGGTCAGGGCATTGGAATTCCTAGCAGGACAAATAGCATGAGCAGTTCAGGGTTAGGTAGCCCCAACAGAAGCTCGCCAAGCATAATATGTATGCCAAAGCAGCAGCCTTCTCGACAGCCTTTTACTGTGAACAGGTAAGAGTTTATTGATACTGTGTATGTTGTCTTTTGGAGGATTTTCAAATTTGCTTTTTCATATTCAGTACTGTTCTTTTAGTCTTGACTTCTGTCTCATTAGTGTTTCATCATACATCTATGACCAAAGATTCTCTTTCTGTTAAACTTCACAACTTTAACATCCCTAAACTAAAGCTCTAGGGGCCGTAGGGTGGGGGGATGGTGGAGAGATAGTACAGAAGGTAGGGTGCTTATCTTGCACATGGCTGATTTGGGTTCCATTGCTGGCAGCCCATGTAGTCTCCTGAGCCCTACCAGGAGTGATCTGAAGACCCTGGAGTAAATCCTGAGTACTGCTGGGTGTGACCCAAAATCAGAACAGAAGAAAACAAATCCTAAAATAAGATGTTCTTTTGAAAGTCAGTTTGATTTTAGAAAGCTTCTAATTGTTAGAAGGATTATTCTTAGGTTGCCATTAGGCAAGCTTTTGTTGCCTTCCTCTTAGTGATGAGATTAGTCACCTCATGTGAGAAGGTTGGTTTTCTGTGGTGAGAGTCCCACATTTATAGTAAGGACTCAAGACAGACTTTCAGACTTGTCTTGACTCAATTTACTTACACCTTTTCTGGAGATCAGTTTGTGCTTTGGAGACTTAACCACCACAGTCTTATGTAGACTGCCTTTGGAGTATTTGAAAAGTATTATATTGTGGGATTTAAAGCAAAAAGATGAGCTTTGGGGGCCAGAGCAATAATACAGAAGGTAGGCTATTTGCCTTCCAAATGGCTGACTTTCAGGTTCGATCCCAGCTTCCCATCTGGTCCCCAGAGCACCACTAGGAACGATCCCTGAGTGCAGACCTAGGAGTAAACCCTAAGCATTGCCAGCATTCCCCAAAATAACAATAAATAAGATGAACCGTTCTTTATCACTCCTTTTGGTACTGTCCTTTGCATATGATACTGTGCAAAAATAAAAGTACTAAGCTATCTACTTGGTTGGGAGTTTTAGTCGGTCTAGGTATTGTTTGTGAGTTAAGTCTGCAATATTGAGGCTTGCTTTCTGTGTTTGATTGCCAAGTATTTTTTTAATGGGGTATCTTCGGAAAATAAAGGACCTTGATCTGTTTGCTGTATCATTTTCATTTAAATTATTCTGTCTAGTACTTGTAAAATCTGATTAAAATAGGTTATTAGCACATTTCCTGTTTTAATCTTCATCCCATGATTTCAGTTGTTTTAATCATTTTCTTTATATTATTCACTGCTCTTATTTTTTTGGTGAAATAAAAACTTTTATTTCCAAAGAGCTATCAAGAATCATCTCCTTGATAACTTCCTAACCATATACTACTTCTTGGACTTGATCGCATCTTTCAGTGTTCTCAGAGAACTGCTCATTCAGTGTACATTTAAAAATTGATCTCATGTTTTTTTACCTTTTTGTTGTTGAGAAATACTTTGCTTATAAATTATCATTGAAACATGCACCTAAAACCCTAATTATTGCTATTGATAAAATTTGTGTGTATTACAAGAATGTTTTATCTTTTAACATGTATTCAGTGTTTGAGAGTGCCTATGTCATAAGCAAATCTGACATGCCATTAAATAAAATTTTCTGTTACCTTTCCCATTCTTAGGTAGGCTGTTTTACTTCCCTGCATATTTTATGAAAATATTTGTTAACCATAATACTACAAATTTAGCAGAAACTAAAACTTCTCATCTTCAATTCGTTCAACCTTGCTAGTATCGCCAATACGCTGCCTTTTATCAAATTATTTTTTGTTGAAGTTGCACATTTTCATTGTAGAATTTGTATTTTCACTGACATTTTAAATTACCTCCGGCATTATATAGGCGCAGTCTTATTTTTTGTGTTTGTTTCCTGTTTAGGGTTGTACAAAAAGGAAGTCATATGCTAAGTATTAATTGTGTGTTCATTTTTTTTTTTTGTGTCATACCTGGCAATGCTCAGGGGTTACTCCTGGCTCTGCACTCAGGAATTACTCCTGGCAGTGCTCGGGGGACCATATGGGATGCCGGGATCGAACCCGGGCCGACACAGGCCATCCACATGCAAGGCAAACACCCTACCCGCTGGACTATCGCTCCGGCCCCTAATTATGTGTTTAGAGTTGAGGGCAGTGGGTGTTTTTTCCTTTTAAGTAGTTAAAATATAAATTAAATATTAATGTTTTGAACACTAAATTCAGTTCAAGAAAAGTGCCACTTTATATGCACAAGAATACTTGTTTCCATTGTATCCTGCTGGACATGACAGGCAGGATACAAAGATAAAGACTTGAACTTTGTCCGTGGGGAGTTTATATTCTAGTTGGGGGGAAACAGTTTTATATAAAATAAAGTCATTTATGAGAAGAAATGATAGCTTACCTCTCCATTAGAGGAAGAAAAACCAATTATTCCGAAAAGTAGTCTTTGCAATAAATGGCACACTTTTGGGGTTAGTTGCTTTCAGTATATCCAGTAGGTTGCCTCTACAGATACACAAAAAGGTACCCAATAATTTTCTGTTTTCCTCAAGGCTCACATATAAATGCTTTGGTTTCTAAAATTTTTAAATTAAGCCATTTAAGATGTTTTGGTTCTCAGTTGTTCATTCAAGGACTTTAGGAGAGTTCTTAATTAAAATTAAAGATTAAGTTAGAAGATAAAATTGTTTTTAAACAAGTTTGTTTTATGCAGGAAGATCAAAAGTATACACTCTTGTTTTTCTTCATCTGAAAGTTAGTGTTCTTACTGTATTATCTAAAATTATTTTTTATGTACCCAGTATGTCTGGATTTGGAATGAACAGAAATCAGGCATTTGGAATGAATAACTCCTTATCAAGTAACATTTTTAATGGAACAGGTAAGCTTATCCTGGAGCTAGCACCCTATTAAAATATATTAGATTATTGAGATATAAAACAAAAATACTGATCTTAAAAAACAGGATTTTTTTGTGTGTTAAGTGGTAGAATTAAATTTTGAAAATTTGAATTGGGTGGGAGACTATAACTTGGTCTACAATGGAGAGATACATTAATCTATTTTCTAAAATTCCGTATGGTAAAGGTAGTGTTATTAAATCAGGATTATTTCCTTAATGTCAACAGAAAACCCAAACAGTTTATCCATCAGAATCTTTTTTGCTTTATGGAGCTTTACCTGTCCTCAGTCCCGTCACTGTGAACTACGTTCTAAATCGGGTTGGGTGATATGGTATATTGACTATTAAGATTCCTGTTAAAGAAACATTAAAAAATTCTACATGGCATTTACAGTTATTTTCTGAATAGGTTTAATGATAGCAATTTGGTCACTTACCCTCATAGCTTTGGGAGAGGTTTGGGGCTTTTGTTGTTGGTTGGGTTTTGAATTTTGGTAATTTTTTTTTATCAAGTGTTTAAAATTAAAAATTATATGAAAACCCAATTCTGGTGGTTTTTTTTTTTTTTTTTTTTTTTTGGTCTTTCTGGGGTCATGCCCAGTGGTGCTTAAGTCTTACTCCTGTCTCTGCACTCAGGAATTACTCACGGTGCTTGGGGCGCCATATGGGATCTCAGGGATTGAACCTGGGTGCCACTTGTAAGGCAAACGCCCCTACCCATTATCCTATTGCTCTGGTGCAGTTCTGTTTTGATAAGAAAGTAATTCCTGCAGTTTATTGGTTTATTTCTTTTTGCCAATTGCTTCAGCAAAGCAGAAGATTTGTTTCTGATTCCACTTTTACTTTTTACCCTTACTTCCAAACCCTTTTCATAGAAAGGAAATAAGGATCTAGTTACGATCATGGGATCAAAAATAATTATGATTGTTGAAAGATGAGCATATGTAAAGGAAGTAGAAGGTGAAAGAATGAGCAATAAAATATAACATATATAGAAGCACAACAAGATTTAGTAATAAAATGTGATTCATAACAGTATATTTTTAGTAACATAGACTAATTAGATGATACTTTAAAATTATGTATGTGTTTAGGATGTTGTAATATGAAGTACCATATTCTACTGCTTCTAATAGGTACATTTTTTAATTACTTCTGAAATCAGGCTATAATAATTGAAGTTTAACTTCTTTTTGGCTAAATGGGATATAAATTAAGAGTATGTCTGACAATGCAATCTTTTATTCTAATTTATGGTTTTTTACTTCTACATAAATTTTAGAATTAAATTTAAAAATAATTTTCACTCAGTATAGACTTAGAAAATTGTTCCAACACTGTGGATGAAATTTGACACTAGTGGGACTATGTTGAACTATTTTGTCCCTAAAACTCAATTATCAATAACTTTGTAAATCACAGTTCTTTAATTTTAAAAGTACTTAAAATTATTTCCCCGCAAATTTGGGGTTTATAATGTTAAAAAGTTATTTCTCAAGTAGCATGGCAATTTAAAATTCCACCTAAGATTGAAGATGTGTTTTAAAAATTAATACATATCTAGTTTATAATTCATCTGTAATTTGATAAGTTGCGATTATGTCATGTTGAAGTACTGTTCATTTCTATTGTCATGTTCAAATAAGTTATAAATTGAGAATTTATAAACTGCCATTTTAAGCAGTTGGTGTGAATGAGTTTATTCTTTTTTTACCCCCTTGTAATTTTAAATTGTCATATGACTTGTAATATTAATAGAATGTGTTGTTTTTCTACCAAAGTGGTTTAGAGAGCGAATTCTTCCAATCATGATAGTTGGAGAAAAAGGAAAACCGAGGGGAAGGGTCACGGTTATAAAATGTTAGATAAAATAGCAGAGCCAGAGAGTTCGTACAGTGGTTAAAGCACTTGCCTTGCACAGGACTGACCCCAGTTAAATTCTCGGCACTGCTTATGGTTTTCTGACCACCTCCAAGAGTAAGCACAAAACACAGAGCCAGCATTAATTCCTGAGCCCAGTTGAATGTGACCCCAAAACAAAAATACAAATAAAAAGATTGAACAAAAGGTGTAGTACATGTTAAAACTTAGGTTGAAAATTAAGTTTCTCCAGACTTAAGAACATACATTGTAAGAATGGAATAATAAAAGTTGTGAATAAATTGGGCATGGTTAAAATAGGCATAGTGGGATGGTTGAGTTATATATTAAAGTTTTAAAAGGAAACCAACTGACCTTTTAAAATTTTAAATAAACCCCAAAAATGTATTCATTCAGTGTGTTATTTATTGAGCACCTGCTGTGTAATAGGCAATAAAAATACTTGGGGGCTTTATATTATATTTCCATTCTCCTAAACCACTCACTTATATTGTACTTATTCTTCCCTACTTTTACCTGAAACTGCAACACATGCATACAAATATGTGTCAACGCTTGATTGTATGGGTCACCACGCAGAGCAGTCAGGGTTTTCTGCTTCTTCAAACACATCCCTGTCTGACCATTTGCCAGAGGCACTGTCATTATCATACTTGTGTAAAGCTGAAGTTCTCCAGGTGCTCACTCTCGGTGCAGCCTCTTGGATATAAGAGAAGGCAGTTATGATAGTCTCCATGTGAGCTAGCAAGCTGACACCTTAGATTTCCTTTTTTAGGGAAAGTAACATACCATTTTATTCCTAGTCTGTATCTTATTTCTCTAGGGTTTGGTTTTTTTTTTCTGCTGGCTACATACTGAATTCTATTCATAGAAAATTAATCCAAGTGCATTTCTTGAATTTATATAACTTAGATGATGCTGTGCATTATTTAAGAAGAAGGCACTGCCAGGTACTTCAGACTATAGTAGTTGGTCTTTATAGAATCTTTTAAATATTTGTAAAATCAATAACTGTTCTTTCTTATTATTATTTAGATGGAAGTGAAAATGTGACGGGATTGGACCTTTCAGATTTTCCAGCATTAGCCGACCGAAACAGAAGGGAAGGAAGTAGTAATCCAACTCCATTAATAAATCCCTTGGCTGGAAGAGCTCCTTATGGTAATTAAATTTTTTGTATGCTGACCATCGAAAGTGTTCATTGTGTACAGATAAACACATGTATGTGTGTACAGATGTATGTGTGTTTTCTAATCATATGGGTTTATTTTCTCAGAGTTGATATGTATGCAGAAATTATAATTTTAGATTGAGTCTCTATTTTTTGTGCACCTTGAGTGATTTTTTTTTTTAGGGGGGGGGGTGGTGGAGGTCTGCCATTTCTCTTCTTAATCTGTCATCTTCTTTTTCTGGCATTGCCAGAGATTGGACCCAGGTCTCGTGCATCCCAGACACACTCTTGACCGCTGAGTCACATGCTGTTTTGGTGTGTACAGAAGGGGTGGGTGCTGGTAGCAGGGGGCTCACTCACACTCGAAGTTTCACAGGAGAACACATGACTCCAGGAATGGGGGAATTCAGTAAACCTTGGTTTCCTGCATATAAAGCGTGCAGTCCACTTCGTTGGGTTATCTTTCCATCCCTAATCAAACATTGACAAAGAACACATACTTAGTGGTTATTATCAACCGTGCATACACTGAGGTTTCTCTAAGCCGATTCCACTTTCACGTTACTAACCTTGCTTGCAAACATTTATTGAGTGGGAACTGTCTTATGTATGATAGTAGCATTCGTTAGCCTTTTTGTAACTGCAGTCTGGTACCTGTCCTGGAAACTGGACCATGGAACAACAGTTACAGCTCAGGCGGTCCAACCTATAATTTTTCCTCCTTTCTACACATCTGCAAACTAGCATCTGTCTGGACCAGTGGTTGAAGGCTGTTTAGCAACATCCCTGACTTCTCCTTTCCAGAGTTCAGTAGTAACACTCCCACCCCTACATCAGCCCGCCCTATTCTGACAGTAACAGATATACATAGACATAGACAACTATCCCCTAAGAAGAAAAAAATGCTTCCCAACGAGAATCACTACTCATGGGGCAATTATTATTTATGAAGATTCTTAATTACCACAGTTTCTTAGCTTACTGCGTAATGAAGGATTTGACTAGTAGAATATAAGTGGAAAGAAGGGACCATGAAATAAGTAGCAACAATTTTATGTAACAAGATTGGTTCAGTACTTACAAGGCAGTAGTAATTAAAACAGCATGGTTTTGGAATAAAAACAGACCTGTGGACCTATGGAATAGAATTGAGTATCCTGACACCCAACCTCAAACACATGATCATTCAATCTTTGATAAAGGTGCAAAGAGTCCAAAATGGGTAAGGGAAAGCCTCTTCAACAAGTGGTGCTGGGAAAACTGGGCAGTGACATGTAAAAAAATGAATTAGGACCTGTGTCTAACACCATGCACAAAAATCAGATCAAAATGGATTAAAGATCTCAATATCAGACTTGAATCCATAAAGTACATCGAAGAAAATATAGGAAAAAATCCTCCACGACATTGAAGCTAAAGGCATCTTCAAAGGTGAAACATCACTAACAAAGCAACTAGAAAAAAAAGATAAACATACGGGACTACATGAAACTAAAAGCTTCTGCACCTCAAAAGAAACAGTGACTAAGATACAAAAGCAGTCCACAGAATGGGAAAGAATATTCACCCAATACCCATCTGATAAGGGGTTAATATCCAGGATATATCAGGCACTGGTAGAACTTTACAAGAAGAAAACAAACAACCCCATCAAAAAATGGGGAGAAGAAATGAACAGAAACTTCAGAAAGGAAGAAATTCGAATGACCAAAAAAAAACTTATGAAAAAAATGCTCATCATCACTAATCATCAGAGAGATGCAAATCAAAACAACAGTGAGATATCACTTTACACCACAGAGTCTGGCACATATTCAAAACAGCAAGAACAACAAGTGCTGGCATGGATGTGGGGGGAAAGGGGACACTCATCCATTGTTGGTGGGAAAGCCGGCTGGTACAGCCTTTCTGGAAAACAATATGGACATTCCTACAAAGACTAGAAATCGAACTCCCATTTGACCCAGCCATAGCACTCCTGGGAATCTACTCTGGGAAGCCAAAAATACGCAGCGGAAACACCATCCCTACTTTTATGTCCATAGCAGCATTATTCACAATAGCCAGAATCTGGAAATAATCAGAGTGCCCGAGAATCAATGACTGGATAAAGAAGCTTTGGTACATCTACACAATGGAATACTATGCAGCTGTTAGGAAAAATGAAGTTACGAAATTTGTCTATGAATGGATGGACATGATGGAGAAATTATGTTGAGTGAAATTAGCCAGAAGGAGAGAGACAGATACAGAATGACTGCATTTATTTATATGACATAAATATATATGTACATATTATGATACCAATATCCAAGGTCAAGTGAAACATGTATCAGGAGGTCTTGTCAAAGGTGGAAATTATCACAAACGTGTGGGAGTCAGAGGCTAGGTAAGACAGAAAATGGAACAGTATGCTAACAATTGTCGAGGGTACTAATACCAACCTAGAACTGAGCATTAAATAGAGACAAAAAGATACACATGACAACCCTTTTATGTATGTTCTGTAATCCATAGTCTGGAAGGGAAGGAAAAGAAAAAGAGAGAGAAAGGCAAAGAAATAAAGAACCTGCCATGGAGGAGGGCTGGGGGGGGGGGAGGAAACCTGGGGACGTTGGTGGTGGGAGATGGGCACTGGTGGCGGGATGGGTGCTGGAACACTGTATGACCAAAACCCAAATATGAACTTTTTTAATTGTTTATCTTTGTAACTGTAATAAAAAAAATTTTTTAAAAAGGGTCTCTCAAAAAAATATATTGGTTCAGTACATTTTTATCCTTTGTATAGAGTTGTTTCCTTTTGGAAGAATCTTATGGAATGTTTAGTAGAGATAATGAAATTAGAGGAACCAGTTCATTACTTTTCTAAGATAAACTTTTCCCCATTTTCAACCAAGAAAGGTGTCTAAACCTCTCTTCTCAAAACATGACAACAAATATGTCAAGATGGGAAAAATTTATTGTTCGTATTCTGAAGTTTGCATATCAGTCTTTTGAAACTACCAAAAAGTGATCTGCCCTGGAAGTTGAGTACCTAGCTACTTGATTCTCAGTTCAGACTCTAATGTTTTTAACCTTTCCTCATAGGTCCATTTTTCATCCCTTTAATCATTCCCGTTGCTCTCCTTGGACCATCTCTAGTTTCTCCATATCGTTCTTGAATTGTGGAGCCCCAAAGTGGATATTGTTCTCCAATAAGGGCCTGACTAATGCCAAGTATAGTGGGAGGATTACTTCCCATTTCTTGCATGTTTTACATCTATTACATGGAGTCCAAGAAAATCTGAAATAATATGGAGTTGTTTTATAATTGATTGCAATTTGCTCACTCTGTAAGTCACTTTCTAGTAGAATACTGACATGTTATTTTAGAACTTACTTTGTATTATCCAATTAACTGGTATTTATAATCATTAGTCAAATATTTAAAGAAAGTTTTTAAACAAAAATTTAATATCAGATTATATTTCTCTGCATTTATGAATGACATTAGATTAGAATTTTAGGATTACCGCTTACTTCCCTTGTATTATTTCATATATTGAGATATTTATCAATATATAAAAATCTAGTTCTTCATTGTTACCCTGAATACTAATTTTCTGAAATGTGCTTTCATAGCATTTAAAAAAAAGGCTTTACAAAGTTGATTATTTTTCCTGGTTTGTGCTTTTAAAAAATCATAATATCAATTCAAATTCTTTGGATTATTTCATTTCCTAGTTGGAATGGTAACAAAACCAGCAAATGAGCAATCCCAGGACTTCTCAATACACAATGAAGATTTTCGGCGTTACCTGGTTCCAGCTATAAAGATCCAACATCGAGTAATGATGACAGTAAATCTGTAAGTAACAAGAATTATGTATGTGAATGATGTAGTTCTTCCCTTCAGAGTTCTTACATTAACAATTTTGTACACTATGTTAAGGATTACTAAATACTATTACAAAGTTGTTTATCTTGAATATCTGTAATAATCTAACTTCTGAAGATGTGGAAAAACTTTATAACTTAGAAGATAGCTATTTTTTTCCTATTTCATATAGGTTTGCAAATTTCTGTTGAACTTCTCAGAGTTAATTTAGACTTTTATTGTAGTCCCTGTCAGCTGGATCCCATGAAGTTTGATATTATAGCCTTCTAAGGAGCTGTGTTTTTCTTGAGTAAGTTTTCTCCTTGAAGAATCTTTATACACATTTTTATTCCTGTGTTGATTCAGCCAACTCAGCTTCCTCTTTCTGACTTAACAAATGTGTTTATTTCTTCCACATTTCACTGAGAGTTTTTTTTTTTTTTTTTGTGCTGGGAGTTTGTATTGTAAAATAATTGGAAGGAAGATTATTGGTTAAGAATTGAATTTTAAAATTTTAGATTAAAATTGTCTTGAGGTTTTTATTGGTGATTATTTTATACTTAAAATATTGAGGAGTGTGACTTGAACATACCTATAGCATAAAGTTCTAAGATATCTAGACAGACTTACTGGCAAATTTTCTATTACTTAAGATCTGAAGTAAAGGGATTTTTTGTATACTCATGCCCTTTACACTGACATGTGAACAATCTAGGATTTATTTGTATACCATGGACAGTTGTCGAACAAAAAAAAATTCATATAAATCTTGAAAAACAGGTAATATTTTGCTACTTGTTTTAAATATAATAAAGAATAAATAGGTACTAATAATTGAAACTTGAATCTTTACATTAGTAAATTTTTTATGTCTCATTTAAATTTTTTCATCTTAGAATTTGAATACATCTGGCAAGACAACATCTAGTACTGATGGACCCAAATTCCCTGGAGATAAAAAGTTCAACAACCCAAAATAATAACCAGCAGAAGAAAGGGATCCAAGTGTTACCTGATGGTGGGACCCTGTAACTATCAAAATATTATAAAATGTGTTGTCTTTAGTTTTTCCTCAAAGATTAAAATGACTATTCTTCTTTCCAGGTCGGGTTACTAACATTCCTCAAGGGATGGTGACGGACCAGTTTGGAATGATCGGCCTATTAACATTTATCAGGGCAGCAGAGACAGATCCAGGGATGGTACATCTTGCATTAGGAAGTGACTTAACAACATTAGGCCTCAATCTAAACTCTCCTGAGTAAGTACTTTTCTTTTTTTTACCATCTACTTGTAATATAGATCCTCTGTAGATGTGTCGGTTTTAGCTTCAAGTTATCAAATTATATCACTTTCTGCTACTCACTGATACCATAGTTGATTCTTTAGTCATTTTTTTTCATGTTAACTGTTCAATTCTTTCTCTTACTCTGATTTCACTTATGAATTATTCCCCTCATCTCATATTTTTATTCACTTTGTAATCATAGTTCTTCAGAAGAACTGTCTCTGTATCTCCAGTTTGTCTTCTTGGGTCTGAGGTTTTGACCCAGTCATTACCTTTGAGGCAAATGATGGTTGTGACCATCATTTATTTAAAAATGCTTCTATCAAGGTCATCACACAATCCGTTGTTGTTAACTTTAGCAGTTACATCTTTGTTTGTTTTATTTTGGGGGCCATATCTAGCTGTGCTGAAGTCTTACTCCTGACCTGTGCTCAGATCACTTTTAGAGGTGCTCTGGGAACCATATATGGTGCCAGAATTGATCCCAATAAAGCAGGCATCCTGCCCACTGCTATCACTGTTCCTAGAACACGGGTAGCAGTTACTCTAAGCACGCGTCTCCCTTCCAGCTGCCGGTAGTGTTCAACAGAGTTGCCTTATGGCTTCTCACTACCTTTATCTGCTCTCTCCCTGCCTTGACTCATCATCCTTTCTTCCTAGATTTACTCCATTACCCAGGTTTCCCTTCCCTACACAGCTTGTCGTTGTGTAGCTATTCTGTCTATTAAACCAGGATTGCTCTTAATAAATCCTCTGCTAGGTACTTAAGTATTCATCGTTAAATAATGGAGTTCATTATTTAATCTCATTAAACTTTTTTCATTGAGGTTTCATAATTTAAAGCCCAAAATTTTTACAGGCTTACAAGGTCTTACATGATCTACCTTTAACCTATCTCAACAGCTTCTCCCTGTTCGGCTTCACTAAACTTCAGACATATCAGTCATGTCCCTCCATTAGTTGCTTTAACAGTTCTGACTAGAAGAGTCAGAAAATTTATGGTAATTAATATGGTTATCTTAACCTCATATCCTTCAAACCTCTTTAGTTCTCACCTTAATGAGACCTAAACCGACTACCCTACTTAATTATGCAGCCAATTTCCTCTCCTTTTCATTTCACTAACACTGAGTATTTATTGCTAATTAATTGCTCTTGTCTGCCTTCCTCCAGGCTACCTTCCTTAACCAGTAAGGAAGTTTCATAGTGTCAGTATTTTGTTTACTGATGGATCTTCTGTGCATGTAGAATAGCACGCAAGGCATAAAATAGTCATTGGTAATATTTGGGTGATTTTGAACATTGCTTTCAATAATTACTAATTTTTTTGTTTATATAAGTGGGTGAGTAAATTTACTGATGGCATGGTATTTATGAAATATAAAGTATTGAGTTAGAAATAATATATATTTAGCCTTGTTTCTATTTCCTGCTATATGTTATAATAAACACTAAAAAGGACATTAGATGTAATGAAGCTCATTTTTTTTAATTTGAAATCATTGCTTTTCCTTGACTTCTTGGAATAAAATTAGAAAGCTTTTTCAGTTTTTGGACTTCAGAGTGTTTTTCCCCCTTACTCAGAAATCTCTACCCCAAATTTGCATCACCCTGGGCATCTTCACCTTGTCGACCTCAAGACATAGGTAGGATAATCTATTTTTGTTCTGTCCTTTGAAAAATATTTTTAACTGAGAACCAGTTAATAAGGCTTTTTTCATTTTTATCCAGACTTCCATGTTCCGTCTGAATACTTAACGAACATTCACATTAGGGATAAGGTGAGTGTAGTCTATTAATACTCTGTTCAGTCAACATAAATTTCTTGAATTTATCTTTTTCTGGAAATGTTTTTCAGCTTTCAACAATATATTTTTAAAAAATCAGTTGCCTTAAGATACGTTTTCAGTGTCCATTCAGTTATGTGTACCAATTTCTGTGTATTATTGTAATGGTTTGGTGGTGTCCTGGGTTATATTTTTAAATGTTTCTCAAGCAAGACAATGTTTGAACTGGTAACATACTTCTTTTAGTTTTTAATTACAGGGTTAGCCATAACCATAGTCAGTGAGTATAAAAAGAAAATCTGGCAAATTTCTTCCTGATATCCTCATTTGATGTCCTTAACAATAAGTGGCTTTTTTCTTTAAAATGTTGTTGTTGTTGTTGTTGTTGTTCTTTTTGCCTTTTGGCGTCATGCCCGGCAATGCTCAGGGTTACTCCTGTCTCTGCATTCAGTAATTACTCCTGGCGGTGTTCTAGGGACCATATGGGATGCTGGGGATTGAACCTGTGTTGGCCACATGCAAGGCAAACACCCCCACCCTCTGGGCTATTGCTCTGGCCCCATTTGTTGTTGTTTTATGGCACGATATTTATTTTAAAAGTAAGGCATATGGCCCTGTTTCTGTATTTTTTTCAATTAAAATTTTATTTCTCTTGTAACTTTTCATCTTTTTTCTAATCTAAGAACAAAAATGTAAACCGCCTTGCTTTATTTTTTATGAAAGGCTGACTATAATTTAGAAAGTAGCCCACGTGTCTAGATAGAGCTGACGGTCCGGGAGGTCGGACTTGTGCCTTCTCTGAGAAGGCGCAGCCAGCTCCTCCTCCTGGTGTCTTTCCTTTCCCGCGCACTCACTGTAGGTTGCCCTTCTTCACTCTCCCTCTTGGGTGGAGTTGGGGTGGGGCTTGTGCTTTGCATACTTCTGACCCCGGTTTGATTCTTAGCACCATATGCTTCCCCCAGCAGGCTACGGTCCTAAAGGTTCCAAGCACTGAAAGGATGAGCCTGTAGGTAGTCCTTTGTACCGCAGGGGCCTGGGCAGCACCATTTTCTTGGGCCCTGGCATTTAGCCATCCAGTCTTACTGACTAAAACTCATTGTGAGTAGTCCCTGGCATCCCTGAGTACCGTTTGGAGTACTCAAAAACATGATAAAAATACATATAAATGACAGTGTTCTGCTTCTGTACCGTGTGGTTAGTTAAGTAGATGCTGATGTTGAAGCGAAGGTATTTTTCTCAGTAAGTGATTTATGGGGTGGGCAGAAGGGCCCACACCTGGCAGTACTTAGGATCTAGTCTTGGTGTGGTGCTTGGGGACCATGCAGTGCTGAGAATTGAACCTGGGCCTGCTGCTCATTGCGCTGTCTCTGGCACTCCGTGAGCTCTGGCTTCCTTCTAATCAAGTATTACAAGTATGAGTAAGAGAGAGCTAGTTTTCCGTTTGTGAATAACATGATTTGCTGCCGCCTCCGCTATAGTGCTCTTTTGCTTTAATTAGCTAAGTGTTCCAGAACTTTTGAAATGCCAGTTTAGAAATAATAATTTAGGAGAATTTCTGTAATCCTAGACCTGCCAAAATGGGGTAATATGAAATGAAGAGAAAAATTAATATTCAGAAAATAACGGTTAAACATTGATATAGAATGTTTCATATATCTACATCAATTAGGTGAGGAGGTAAACTGCTCTCATTTTGTTTACCTATTCATAACGTTTATCTTAATGTGAAATATTGACTATATTGAATGCATTTGTATTTAACAAATGGTAGTTATGGTCCTGCTTTGAGAGGGAAATGTAAAGCTATTCTCTTTTAGTCATGCATTTAAACAAAATATCCTTGTTCAATTTTATACTTACTCTGATTTGCTGAAAATACATAGCCAACTAATTTGTGAATCACTGTCATATATAGATTCAGTGAACATTCCCTACAATTCTTGTTTGTTTTAGACACCTGACAGATTGCATCCACATAGTCACAAATGTCATTTCTTAGTAATCCTCAACCTGTAGTAATGGCAGTCCTTAGTATTCCTTATTGTATAAACCTCAGTCCTTCTAAATTTCAATCATTCATAATTCTTAGTTAATAGGTGGTTCTGTCAACATTTTCTGATCATAGTATAGAGACATTAAATAACTTGCACTTAGTATTAAATAATACAACTAGAATGAATATCCGTTGCATATTATATTTCTAAGCAATATGTTCCACTATTATTATCATATTGAGTATTTAAAAAACCTCAATTTCATGTGATGCGTCTTGGAAGTTTTTTTATTTAGCTCCCATCCCTGCTGCTTTTTATAATATTAAATTAATGTTCCCAGAAATAAATGACTTTAATTATTGAGATGATGAATTTTTTAGATTTACACCTGTGAAAATCATATTAACAGTTATCTGTCATAAGGAAGGTAATTTCGATTTGTTTTATTTTTTGTTTTAGTGGTAAGCAGTATTTTCAGATTTTTTTTTTATTTTACATTTCAGAATAATGTATTTTTCTTTTCCAGCTGGCTGCAATAAAACTTGGCCGATATGGAGAAGATCTTCTCTTCTATCTCTATTACATGAATGGAGGAGACGTATTACAACTTTTAGCTGCAGTAGAGCTGTATGTTCAAAGTATTTTTTGAACACTTACATATTATAGGAGATCTTATTCGAAAGTTTTATTTTTTATTTTAATGATTGCTATAGTTTTTTCACTTGAACATTATCTAACAATCTAAATGGCTTATTTGTTTGTTTGTTTGTTTGTGTCTGTCTATCTGTCTGTCTGTCTCTATCTATCTATCTATCTATCTATCTATCTATCTATCTATCTATCTATCTATCTATCTATCTATCTAACTTTTTTGGGTCACACCCATCGGCGTTCAGGAGTTACTCCTGACTCTTTGCTTGTGAATTACCCCTGGCAGTGCTCTGGGGACCATATGGGATACCGGGGATAGAACCTGGGTCGGCGCGTGCAAGGCAAACGCCCTAACCGCTGGACTATTTCTCCAGCCCCCTAAATGGTTTATTTTTACACTTAGCAAAATAAATTTAAGGTCTGAAACTTACTATGACTTCATCATTACTGTGTACATAAGAAAGAATTTCAAACTCAAATAACTCCAAATTCATAAGAAGATGAAATTTGGGGCCGAACGATTGTACAGCAGGTAGGGAATTTGCCTTGCACACGCCCAACCTTGGTCCAATCCCCAGCATCCCATATGGTTCCCTGAGCACTGCCATGAATAATTCCTGAGCGAAGAGCTAGAAGTAACCCTTGAGCATCTCTGGGTGTGACCTAAAAAGCAAATAATAATCATAAACTTTTTATTTAAAGATGAGGGGAGAGAGCGATAGCACAGCGGGGAGGGTGTTTGCTTTCCACACAGCCCATCTGGGTTCCATCCCGGCATCCCTTATGCTCCCTCAAGCACTGCCAGGAGTGGTGCTGAGTGCAGAGCTAAGAGTAACCCCTGAGCATGGCCAGGTGTGACGTGAATGAATGAATGAATGCATGCATGCGTGCATGCATGAATGAATGATAAATAGATAAATAGATAAATAAAGTGAAAGATAAAATTTACCATACTTGTGAATTTGGTGATTTTATTTTTTTTTACTATATGAGATAAAGATATGGTTCATAACTGAGACTCATGTTACCCCTTATTGAGCCCCTTAGTGTTAATGGCAGTGGATTTTTATTTAGTAATTTTCTGTGAATAATCTGTGGACGGGGTACTATGCATATGTGTCGTATGCTTTTAGATGTTGATAGTCTATCTACATTTTATTATCAAAAACTATTGGCCACATTTTTTTCTTTTTGGGGTCACACCCGACAATGCTCAGGGGTTACTCCTGGCTCTGCACTCAGGAATTACTCCTGGTGGTGCTCGGGGGACCATATGGGATTCATATGAACCTGGGTCTGCTGCATGCAAGGCAAACGCCCTGCCCACTGTGCTATCGCTCAGGCCCCATATTGGCCACTTTTAACATCAATGTAAAGAACTGGTTTATTCACTGTTTCTTTCCTGAGCATTTGTGTTTACCTAATGCTCTACATTTATAAGTTTTGTGTCATTTCTTATTATGTCTAGTTGGTAGCATTTTGTTACTAGTGGATTAATCTGTGTTAGTTATGTTTACTAAAGAGTGAATTGTTAATCAAAATTTATCACATGATTTTGGGGACCTTTTTACCTATTTAAATGTTTCATAATATTCTTAATAGTAGTTCTATAAATAGCTGTTAGATACTTTAGAATGTAAAATTCATTGCATTAATAATTTTCCAATTAAAATTTTTTTCTCATGTTTTCCTTTCATTTTTTGGTAAAATAGCAGTTACTTGTTCCTCTTAATTCATAAATAAATTCATTCGATCAATTATATATTCATTACTGGCAGTATTCTCTCATATTTTTGTCTAGAAATTTCCTTCTATTGATAGGAAACTGTTTACTTGGGGATTTATTGTAATTGGGATTTTTTTTTTTAATGGTACACTTACTTTCTTTAAATGTTATATCCCAAATTTATAAGAGCTATAAATCTTCATTGATTCTGTGTATGAATGCTAATGAATGTTCTTTCAGAGTTTTAGAATTCAGCGTCAGTGGATTTGAATAACAAACTAAAGAATGCATTTATCTAAAAATTTCAGAATGGCTATTCTATTTTCAGCAATTACGAAATTATGTGAATTTAAGTAAAACATACTTTTTTTTTTCTTTTTTGGTTTCACCCGGCAATGCTCAGGGGTTTCTCCTGACTCTGCACTCAGGAATTACTCCTGGTGGTGCTCGGGGACCATATGGGATGCCGGGGATCGAACCCGGGGCTGGCACAGGTCGGCCGCGTGCAAGGCAAACACCCTACCCGCTGGACTATCACTCCAGCCCCTACTTTTCTTATTAATAAAATATAAATATCTGGAGTTATGTTTATATTAGTAGGGATTTCAGTTTTTATAGAAAGTCAATAGAAGTGAAGTTTCTAGAGCACAGTATATATTGTCTTAAGTTTTAATTTCATTGCTCACGGAAGTTTCTAAATCTTAGTTTGCTTGCGTAAAAATTTTCTTCATTATGCATGTATATGTTAAATCAGAAGTGTGGTTTTTGGGGAAATAAAAAAATTATTTAAATGTAATTACCTTCTGAGAAAAACCTTTACATGATGTAGATATTTTATGTGAGTAATGGGAAAAAAATTAATTGTCTTTTTCTCTTAAAAATTGAAGTTTTAACCGTGATTGGAGATACCACAAAGAAGAACGAGTATGGATTACCAGGGCCCCAGGCATGGAACCAACAATGAAAACCAATACATACGAGGGGAACATATTACTTCTTTGACTGTCTTAACTGGAGGAAAGTAGCTAAGGTATATTTTTTTCCATGTGTAAATGCATAAGGCTAATTTTTTAAAAGGAGTGTCTTTTATCTGCTTTCATGTACCAATATATCCCCTCCCAAATACTGTGCCAGGTTCTTGCTAAGCCTTTGTCTTTACATCTTTATCTTCATTTACCCTTTAAGAGAGTATCCAGAAATAGCTCATTTCACTAATAGGAAAATGGTTAAATTTAGTAAGAAATTTTATGATTTTTTACAAACCTTGGTAACACTTAAAATATTTTTTGTCTACTCAGTTAAAATAAAGATCCCCTCTTGCAATCCCAGTCATGTATTCTTACTTTTTTGTTACTTTATTTTGTTGTTGTTTGTTTTGTTTTTTTTGTGGGGGCCACACCTGGGTGATGCTCAGTGCTCCAGGCTTGCCCTGACCCTATTATCAGGGATCACTTCCTGCTGGGTTTGGGGGACCATATGTGGTGCTGGGGCTTGAAGTCGTATGCAAGCCAAGCATCCTATAGATGCACCTGCTGTAGGTAGCTCTGGCCCCCATGTTCGTTACTTTAAATTAAACAAGTATGAGATTTCCTCAAACAAACAAAAAAAAACTATAAAAACTCTGGATTTCAAACATACCCAGATAAGTTTATGAGTGATGCTAAGAGGATTGCGAGCATACCATTCATTGTTGCTCTGACTAGTATGCAGAAAGGTGGGGGGTGGGGGGGAGGCAGAAAGAGCCCAATAGAAACGGTATAGTTGGTTGGGTTGGTTTGGAATATTTCCTGATAAACACTTTGTGCGAAGATTTTCTTGTCAGAAACAACATGTACAAAATTTCCATTAGTGTCAGTGCATAATTCACTTGTGTTCAATAGTTTATGTATATGTTTATATACACACAAACATACTTAATCTACCTACTAGAGAATATAACCTACATTATTTGATTTCATAACTCCAGGTTTATCTGAATGCTTTTTCCATGGATGATTCTTTAAAAAGTAAGGGAGTTACTTTTGTTTTAAATAAATTAAACATAAGAAAAATATTTGACAGTTCTTTAGTTGTTGGTTTGGGCTTTCTGTGGATCAACTTTAATAAAATGATAAAAGATTTTATATAAAACAATGTAAAATGCTTATTAGTTTATCACCATAAAGTTTACATTCAAAGATTTTATATAAAACTTGAGAAATAGGAAAAACAAAAGCACGAAACAAGATATGTATGATGTTAAATCTTGTTTATTATTGTGTGATGCTTCTCTGATAAATGTAATTACTTCTCAGACCAAGTTCATAAATTGTAAACCCGTATGCTGTATCTGAGTTATTTTGGCAGTTCTTTTCTAACAGATAGGTATTGGTTCAAAGGCAGATCAGATCAGTGATCTGATCATTTAAAGAGAAAGCTGCATTCATTACACATAGAATGAAACATTTGTGTACTGTTTAAAAGTTTAATGTAATAGAAAGTTGTAGTCTGTATCTTGGATTTGACTCCTGTTTCTGCTTGTTTTGACCTCGTGCAAATTTTCTTTCCATGCCTACATGTGTTAAAATACCAGCTTTTAGATTATCATAAAGTTTAAGTGAGATTACATACATTTACACAGTATAGTGTTTATTTGATATAGTTTGGGTTGTTTGTTGTTTTCATCATCATTGTTACGTTTATTACTACTAAAGATGCAAAAATCTATGTGAACATTTGTTAGGTCATGCAATATGTATAAACATCTGGGGCTCTCAAACTTTAGCATGCATCAGAATTATTGGAGACCTTGCTAAAATACAAATTTCTGTACATATTTTTATTGCTTCTGATTTAACTCTTAATGAGACCAAAGAATTTGAATTCTTGGAGGGGGGGGGTTGTTTTGGGGGTATATTCAGTAGTGATCAAGACTTACTCCTAGATCTTTTCTCAAAGATCTTTCCTGGCAGTGCTCAGCAGACCATATGTGCTCCTAGGGATCAAACCCTAGTTGGTTACATACATCACATGCTATTCGCAGTTTAATGCCTAAAGAATTTGAGGGATTGTTTTGGTTTGTTTTTTCTCCCATACTTTCTGTCTTGGGTCACTCTGGTGGTGCTCAGGACTTACTACCGGCTCTGCGCCGCAGGGATTCCTCTGGCCTGGCTCAGGGGACCATCTGGAATCTCAGGGACTGATCCCAGGTCTGCCGTGTGCAAAGCAAATGTCCTAACTACTGTACTATCACTCTGGCCCCTAGAGAATGGAGTTTCCAAGTGATGTCAGTGTGATGCTGTTGGGTCCAGACTTGTACTTGAACCTCTTAGTTACTTCATTCTACAGGATAGAACAAAGCATTTAAGAAACAGTTTAATGGGACCACTGAAATTGCCCACAAAACTATTCTAGGTAACTGTCATATAGAGAGATTGTATGTGGTGTGCATACATAATATAATTTTATACTTTTTATCTGATATGTGCTATAAAATTGAGCATATATATCTTAACCTTTCCATTAAAAATTTTGGGCTATGACAAGAAAAAGACTTCTTTCCCTTATAACCTCTTGATAATTCACTGACACTTCAATAAATTGTTTTATGATGATGAAACCAAGTAGATTTAGTGATTTCTTTTAGCTATCGCTTTTCTATAATAAAACGCAAATTCATGAATACCTCAACTTTTAATTATATTAGAATGAATTTCTCACAATGATTCCTTGGGTTTTACTTTTAATGTTTTAAGGTTTTCCAAAAAAATGGGTTAAAAATTTATTTTTATTCATAGTCTATTAACTACAGTGCAACAGAAATTCCTCTAGAAGTGCCATGTTTCACATTAATTTCACAGCCTTCATCAGAAAATGAATGTGATCTACTCGTCCTGCATAAAGAACTTGAATTAAATAGTCTGAACTTGCTCATAAAATACTGCAGCATTAATTAGTATTATGATAGCTTGTTTTCTTGTTTCATTTTGTTTTTTAATTTACAGAGTCCCCATACCTAGCAGTAGTCAGGGTTTACTCCGCTTTAGTCAGGTCTCATTCCTCACAGTGCTCAAGGAACCATATTTGGTGCAAAAAGATCAAACCCAAGTTGGCCTCAGTGCAAGTATGTGCCCTCACTCTAACCGACTTGATGTAGGAAATGTAGCTCAGTGGTAAAGCGCGTGCTTTGCATGCAGGAGACTAGTTTCCATCCCTGGCACCACAGAAGGAAAAAATGATTAACCTGATCTACACCATAGTCGTTTTTATTCACCATATCTTCTTCGATACAAGTCTTTCTTTTGGCAAGTCAAATTTTTTTTTTCTTTTTGGTCACATCGGGGTTACTCCTGGCTCTTTGCTCAGGGAATTACTCCTGGCGGTGTTCGGGGATCATATGGGGACGCTAGGAATCAAGCCCAGGTCTGTCGCGTGCAAGGCAAATGCCTTACCTGCTGTGCTGTCGCTCCGGCCCTTAAAATATTTTTTTAAAGAAGTTTAGAACTGTGTTAGGGAATTAGATTATTATTCAATCAGAAGTTTTTTGGGGGGTTTGTTTGTTTTTTGCTCTTTTGGGTCATCGCCTGGAGATGCTCAGGGTTTCCTCCTGGTTCTGCATTCAGGAATACCTCCTGGCCGTACTCAGGGGACTGTATAGGATGCTGGGACCCAAACCAAGCCAGCCACATGCGAGGGAAATGCCCTACCCGGCTGTGCTGTCACTCCAGCCTGGTCAGAAGTAGTTTTTCATCATCTCAAACTGTCATTCTGAGTTCTGTGATAGAACTTTTCCAAAGTAATAAAATAATTTTGATTATTTTATTATTATAATTATAATCATTACTTTTAATAATTATTTTAGGTAGTTTGCTGCTTCCTTATTAAAAGCTGAAAAATTATGTAAGAAATTGAGATTTTTCTGTGTGGTTAGGTCAGAGATCACATTAATTTTTATCATAATTTTCTTTGAAATAAACACTGAATTCTTGTGTATGTTTATTTCCCTTGTGCTTCACAGTAGAGAATACAACCTAGTTTTAATACCAATTGTTCAAAAGATCCACAGTCAGGTGGTAAAGTGCTTGTCTCACCACACTAAGCTAGATTCAGTGGCCAGCACCACGTGTGGTCCCCTCATCCTCACTCAGAACCCTGAGCACAGAGTCTGGAGCAGGCCCTGAGCATTGCTAGATATGGACTCGAAACAAAAATAATAAAAGAATCTACAATTCTTTTTTTTTCCCTTTTTGGGTCACACCCGGCAATGCTCAGGGGTTACTCCTGGCTCTGCACTCAGGAATTACTCCTAGCGGTGCTCGGGGACCATATGGGATGCTGGGGATCGATCCCGAGCCGGCATGGGCCGGCCACTGCAAGGCAAACACCCTCCCCGCTGGGCTATCGCTCCGGCCCGAATCTACAATTCTTTTAAAGCTTTTTTATTCCTTCAGCAAATGAAGAAATGTGTACTTATTTTTTTCATTAGCTGTTTATTATATTCCTGCTAGAGGCCTAGATGGTGTGATAGATAAAAGTGAATGGGACCGGAGAAATAGTAGTGCAGGTAAGGCACTTGCCTCTTCGGCAGCTGCCCTGGGTTCAGTCCCCTAATTCCATATGGTCTCCCAAGCCAGCCAATTGTGAAGGCCGAGCCAAGGGTGCCAGAGCACTGCCAAGTGTCCCCCAAAACAGAACAACAGAGTCATCATGCCCTTACAGCTTGTACAAAAAATGTTCCTGTATGTGGCTCTGGATAAAACATAATGGATAAAAGGCATTCTTACGGTTAGGGAACCAGGAAATACCTGTGTACTATAAACTTTACGGATTTAATTTTTTAAAAAGAATACAAAAACCAGAAATATTTTTTAAATCGAAGACAGATTAACCAATATAGATTCTGAATGAATGGCATTTAAAATGTTTGAGGTTTTTGTTTTTCAGTTAAATATTTCTCCCCCTCAGCTTAAACTTGTTTTTTAATGAATAGTGGAAAACTTATGTGTGCAGTTACTCTAACTTACATTCTAATAATACAACAGTCACCAGTCTGTGCATCAAAGACAGGGTAATTTAACAAGATATTTAAACTTAGTGTAGGATGTATGACTTGTTACAATTACAAATAGACGTTTTAACCTAATGTGCTCATATTTTGGAACCAAAATGCTTATTTTAATTTTTGAAGAATGATGTGAAAAATCTTTCCATAGAAGAGGTCATCAGGGGCCGGAGCATAGCCCAGCGGGTAGGGCTTTTGCCTTGCACGCGGCCGCCCATGCCGCCCGGGTTTGATCCCCCGGCATCCCATATGGTCCCCGAGCACCGCCAGGAGTAATTCCTGAGTGCAGAGCCAGGAGTAACCCCCCCTGAGCATCGCCGGGTGTGACCCAAAAAGCAAACAAAAACAAACAAACCAACAAGAAGAGGTCATCTAAATGAGTAAAAGCGAAAGAGACCCCTTAAGAGAGGCAATACAGTCCTGTGGGTGCCGGTCAGGTGCAGGCAAGAGAGGGACACAGAGGAGGTGTGGCAGCCACACGATGCTCTCAGCGGTTGCTAGGGTTTGGCTTACTCTGTTTGCCCTGTGAACAGATTGACAGTTTGCCTTCTCTTTAGACACTTTGTTTGTGTGGTGATTTTTATTTTTAACTTAATTTCAGGTAGGGATGTAATGTATTTTGGTTCCTGGGCTGTTAAAAATGTGCTCTATGAAAATGAGACATGGGCTTTGGTATCTCGTTGATTTAGACCCTAATTCTAGATCTGTTACCTACTTACTTTTTGAATTGGGCAAATAATTTGAGTTACTTATTTTAGATGAGTGACTTAAAGCAATTTAAGTAACTTGAGTTTCCCTCTGTGAAAATGAAGACTGATTGATGATATGAAGAATGAAGCAAAATTAAGATTCATCTGCTACATGGGCTTTCAATTAATTAGTTATACCTGCTATTCTGTTGCTGTTAATGTAATATCCTTAAATTTTTAACAGTGTATAAAAATTTTCTCATTATGACGTAGACTAAGTTTTTCTTTCAATTTAATAAAAAGTTTCTGCTTTAATGAAACATCCATGATGGAATCCATTTGCACCAGACACATAAAATATGCTGACCTTGGTGCTGCTGTTCCCTGTCAACTTTCTTTAATATACAATGCATATTAAGATTCATAATTATTTAAACAGTATATGTTGAAATAGTTAGTGCTAACTCAGGTTATAATGTTAGCAATTTTAGAATATTCTTTGATATTCAAAGGTATGTTTTTTATTATTAATTTTTAATATAATGTTAAAAGCTCCCTTTTTAGGGAAGAGTGACTAAATTGCTTCACCGTCCTAAAATTGAAAGTTCATGAAGTTAATAAAGTATTTCAAAATTTTTATTACTAGAGTTGTGGTCTTCAAATGTGTCAACACAAAACCAGAGTACTGGATTTATGAATTGGTCTCTGAAGACTTGCAATTTGAGTCATTGTTTTCTTCAAAATTTAATGAGGGTAGAATAAAAATAATATTGCATTGTGTATTGTAGTTATGCTAGGATAGCTATATTGTGATAAGACAAATTAGAAAAAGTTTGGAATTTGTATTTTATTGAAGGAGACTTTAGTTTAAATCTGGGGCCAGAGCAATAGCACAGCGGTTAGGGCGTTTGCTTTGCATGCGGCCAACTCAGGTTCGATCCCCAGCATCCCGTATGGTCCCCGAGCACCTCCAGGAGTAATTCCTGAGTGAAGAGCCAGGAGTGTCCCCTGAGTGTCGCCGGGTGTGACCCAAAAAAGCAAAACCATTCTGTAATTTGTGTAGTGTTTTGATTAATGGTTTATAGAAGTTTCAGCCTGGTAAAATAGACATTTGGCCGTCACTTCATATGGGGAGTCTGTATTCTGTATTTAATTAAAACAATAGCACTATTTCTTCGAGCTGTCCTTTTCCTTAGAAGGAAAGTATTCAATCTCGTATGTGTAGATGTTTTATTTGTTCTTACATAAAATGTTTTGATAAAAATCTGAAGTCAAAGGCAAAGAATTCATCTAAACTCTTAAATTCGGTTTTACAGGAGTTCCATCTGGAATATGACAAATTAGAAGAACGGCCTCACCTGCCATCCACCTTCAACTACAACCCTGCTCAGCAAGCCTTCTAAAAAAAAAGACTCCCTTTTCTTGGGGTATGGCTGTCTCAGCACAATACTCAACATAACTGCAGAACTGATGTGGCTCAGGCACCCTGGTTTTAATTCCTTGAGGATCTGGCAATTGGCTTACGCAAAGGTCACCATTTGAGGTCCTGCCTTACTAATTATGTGCTGCCCAACAACTAAATTTGTCATTTGTTTTTCGCTAGTTCGAGCAGGGTCTGAAATTTTTTCATTTATTTTCTTTTTTGCCAGCAGACAGACTTGGGTCTGTAAAGACAAGCAAATACACTGACAGAAGTTTACCATTTAGTTTCTAAAATGTAAAAAAAAAAAAAACCCACAAAAGACTCAGCAAAAATTAGACCACAAAATTTACATTGTTCATTGTAGCACTATTGGTAATAAAATAACAAACGTTTGTGCATTTTTATGTGAAGATCCTTCTCGTATTTCATTTGGAAAGATGAGCAAGGTCTGCTTCCTTCATTTTACTTCTCCTTCTGTTTTTTGAAAGGCAGTTTCGCCAAGCTTAATGCAAGAATGAATATCTGACTGTTTAGAAGAAAGATATTGCCACAATCTCTGGTTTCCAGGGTTGTGTTAATTACTGAGCTTCATCTTTCCAGAATGAGCAAAACACTGTCCAGTCTTTGTTACGATTTTGTAATAAATGTGTACATTTTTTTAAATTTTTGGACATCACATGAATAAAGGTATGTATGTACGAATGTGTATATATTATATATATGACATCTATTTTGGAAAATGTTTGCCCTGCTGTACCTCATTTTTAGGAGGTGTGCATGGATGCAATATATGAAAATGGGACATTCTGGAACTGCTGGTCAGGGGACTTTGTCGCCCTGTGCACTAAAGGGCCAGATTTTCAGCAGCCAAGGACATCCATACCCAAGTGAATGTGATGGGACTTTAAAGACGTGAACTGAGACAATTCACTCTGGCTGTTTGAACAGCAGCGTTTCATAGGAAGAGAAAAAAAAGATCAATCTTGTATTTTCTGACCACATAAAGGCTTCTTCTCTTTGTAATAAAGTAGAAAAGCTCTCCTCATTGCAGTGTTGACTTTGATTTGAATTTGTGAAATTATTTCAATGTGGAAAAAGAAAGAAATCTAGTTTTACAAATATCAACTGAATGGTGTGACTGAACAATCTGAAATGTGTTGGGGTGGTTTTGTGTCCCGTCCCCTCCACCCCCACCCCCAGTTCTGGCAAGTTAATGGAACTGTACCATTTAAGTTTAAAGCGTAGACATTCTTAAACAAGTTTAAGCAATTTTTTCCCCATGGTTTATGGCAGCATTAGAAATCAGACACTTGGGATCCAATCAAAATGTTTTCATTAGTAATTTTTATGAGAGATTCCTTTATAGACTTTGGATTTATCTTTCAGAATATGAAAATTAGGGTGGAATAGGCTTTACCTTCAGGTTGCTGGCTTGACTATTTCGTGTTTACAAGTTGATGGATTCTTCTCCATCTATAGATCATTGTTTTTTTTAATGTCTGAACTGAAGCAAGAAAGCAGAACTAGAAATGCAGAATTTTTTTAAAGGATCAGTGGGTTGATTCATTTTTATTCTATTTTTCTAAGAGTGAAAGATTGTTGACATTCACCAATAATGTTTGAAAGTGAAACATTTATGGCACTGCTCTTTGTGTATCAGGAATGTAAAATTCTAAAAAGTTTCTATATATTTTGAAATATAAAAACTGACAAATATAGCAAGATCTTTATAATCTTATTTAAGTCAAAGTATCTATATGAAGTGACATGTGATTATAGATTTAACTGTAGTATAAGAAACCATCGTAACACCAGATTTAACATAAGTTAAATATGTTAAATACACCATTAAATTGATCATATTTAACATAAATCAGTACAGTACCAGAATTGAACTCTTAAAAACATAAAGACTCATTTTTTCATGATGCTTTACTTTTTTTCTACATAATCATGAGAAACAGGTATGGAAAGAAAGAGTAAGAAGGGATATTATTAGTACAAACAATATAAAATATTGTTTTTTATTAATAACAAATTGTTAGCTAAGCATGATAATGATTGGTAGACAAGATGGCTCGTGTCAAGTAGTTTGTTGTCTTGGCTCTTGTTTAACTGCCATCTGTAGTCAAGTTTGAGTGCGCATTATACAGCTTTGGGCTTCCCTTTACTCGGAATCATTAAAATGAGAAAACTATTGCATGTAAATCAACTTTTCATAAATAATATCAGATGATCATGTTCTGCACTTCAAATCCAAGTTTTAAAAATTCTATTTGAAGCCTTTAACAAATATTAAGCTCTTTAAACTAGTATGCTTAGATTCCTTGGTTTTATATCTGTGGTTATACATGTACAGAAGTTGACCTAAGCTGTTATTTTACATTTTCTTTCTTAGGTTTATTTGTTACCTCCCTCCCCCATAAGTAGTAACACAGATGTGTACATTATGTTTATGGTTATATTATAATTGGCTTCCTGTGGGGTGGGGGGAAAGGGAGGTCCATTAAGCTATTGGTTTCAAATATTTTCTGCTTCTTGTGATTCTATAACTGATAAAACTCCATTTTTAGGGATTTCTTTTTGAAAGTTCCTTAAGCTTTCCCTTTGGACATAAAATTTTTAATTAAAAACAGTTAATTTGAGTTTTTATTATATCCAAGCCAATCACTTAGCTGGTCTTTTCCCTTTTTGCCACTGACATGCGTCCACAGTAGGTGCTTGATAAAATACATGTTAACTGAGAATGGCATAAACTGATATTTTGAAAATAAAGTGCATAAATGAAAGCATTGAGCACAAACAATTGACTATTTTTGCTGCAATTTTATATTCAAAAAATTCACTTTCCACTTTCAAGTTTTTCCGCACTCCATTTTTTTTAAAGTTGGTTTTCTCTCTAAATTCTCCTTAATTTAAAAATCAAATCTTCCAGTCTATTATGTCCTCTAACTCATAAAAAGTTGAGGCATTTAGCTCCTAAAATATGAGGCATTTGAGCATGACTGAAAAGGAAGACTCAATTAATGTACATTTATGTAATAGCACCAATTTTGCAAAACGTTGCTGAAAATCTAAACATGCATGTGTATAAAGAGGATGTTCATATTTAATGTTCTTTTACCTGTGGTTTGTCTGTGTAGTTAATAAAAAAAGACCTAGAATTACTACTTGGTTCCCTTCAAACAGTCTGTGGAAGAGTGAGATATTCCAGATACCACGCAGTGTTTTGTTTTGTTTTTTAAGACTAGATCCTAATGGTTTGTCAAGACATTACTGCTGCCACTACCATGAACACTTAGCCAACAGACAATTAGCACAGTGAAAGAAAAATGAGATTGAAATTTAACCCAATACAGTAATGTGTGTGTGTGTGTTGCATAAAACAGAACCCATTGAACCAGGAGAATTATTTAATTGTGCGATTTGAGTACAAACATTAAAAGAATAAAGAACTTAATATAGCTTAACATTGATTTATAGTCAACATAAATTTGGATGCTACTGTCAAAGATAAGGTAGTCTTCAGCTCCATGGATAAAAGTATAGTGCTTAGAGACCAGAAAGATTAATAAAAGTACAGTGTACACAGGGGTTAAGGCACTTGTCTTGCATGTAGCCAACCCTAGTTTGGTCCCTCCGAGGATTTGAGAACAACACCTTCACTACCTTTCAAGTACCACTGGGTATAGCCCCAAACTTAAAACCGAAAATGTTCAGAACAAAATAGCAAGTCCGCTGTGTCTTAAGAGCAGGCATGAGTGGAGGGCAGGAAATGTGGCATGCCTTCTAGCTGCCAAGTGGTGTATTCTGTGTTTTACTTACACTATTGTATTTATTTTAGCTTTGGTGTTGTGCGATAGATTTGTAGCAGCCTAAAAATTCGAACATCAAATAAAATAAACCCCAGGAAATAGGAATATACAGTGGTAGAAAATAAGCATCAGAAATATGTTTATTTTCTACCATTTATTTTCTGTCTTCAGGTTCAGAGTTTGGTGTGTGTGTGTGTGTGTGTGTGTGTGTGTGTGTGTGTGTGTGTGTGTGTGTGAGACTGAACAACAACAGCATTAGGACTGATAGGTTTGGGTATAAAATTGGTATTACAATATTTTGAAATGGCTGACTTTGTAAAAAGTTAATGGAAAGAATATTACCAAGGAGAGCCTGGCTGGGAAGAGGTCTGTGTATGAGGTAAGGAACGTCATGCATGTTTCTGCTAGTCATTGAGAAAGTGTTAAGGCAAGTAAGATAATTACTGTATTTCATAAAACCTAATTGTCGACAATTGTAAACCATTATTTTGTGTACCTCCAAGGAAGAAAATGGTATCTCAAAATGTGACAAGCTACCAATTATGAAATGCATCCCAGTTTCAAAGATATTTATAGTAAGAATCTACATCTCATGGTTGATGAGATAAATGTTTAGGCCTTGGAGAGAGAAAGCTAAAATGACTCAATAGCCATCCTCAAATATAAGGACTTATGAGGGCAAGTTTCAAGTGAGCTGATGGAGGTGGAGGGAGATGTTTCTCAGTATATGGATAATAAGATGCTATTGTGCCACGGTAAGTACTACTTCATGAAGGAAAAATCAGTTCAACAGAAATGTTTCAGGAGAAAGTAGATGATTGAGTTGCTGCTGTTGAGGTATGAAAGGACTCTTTTCAACTCTTGAGATATTGGTACCCCTTTCTTGAAGTGATGTTGCGTAGGTCATCAGAACTTTTTAAGTACTAAAGCAATGACCTTGTTTAACCTGTGTTTTGTGAGTCAGACAGTGTTTATACTCTGTCTTTGCAGAGTAGTTACAGAAGGAAATTAACTTCTTTTTTTTTTTTTTTTGCTTTTTGGGTCACACCCGGCAATGCTCAGGGGTTTCTCCCTGGCTCTGCACTCAGGAATCACTCCGGCAGTGCTCGGGGACCATATGGGATGCTGGGGATCGAACCTGGGCCGGCATGGGCCGGCTGTGTGGAAAGGCAAACGCCCTACCCTACTGGGCTATGGCTCGGCCCCACCTGAGGGATATGTTTTAAAATGTCAGTTTTAGTCCTGGTAATTATATATTCTGATTTTCTTGATGTCTACGGAGAGGCCAGGAAATGCCACAAATCATTTCTGAAGTTTGTGAATTACCACTTAAACGCTTTACTTACTGTATAAGTACTAATGAACAAAATTGTAAGACTTCAGTGAAATAAATTAACTTTGAAGTAGATTTCCTGGTCTGTCAGAGCGCATTTGTGTTTTCCTATATCATAAACATCAAATGTTGTAACATGGAAATCACATTTTTATAGTACTGTTAGAGCAGAATATGAAAACCAAATCCATTCCCAAGTTTAAGACAGTAATGATACTTGGGGTGTAATTCTTTTTTTTTATAATTATAGCATTTTTATTTTTTTAAGTATTTTATTATACCACCGTGAGATATACAAATAAAAAGATATACAATTAAAAAGTTCATATTTGGGTTTTGGTCATACAGTGTTCCAGCACCCTTCCCCTCCACCAGTGCCCATCTCCCACCACTAACGCCCCGGTTCCTCTCCCCCTTCCCTATCCCACCTCCATGGCAGGTTCTTTATTTCTTTCCCTTTCTCTCTCTTTCTCTTTTCCTTCCCTTCCAGACTATGGATTACAGAACATACATTAAAAGGTTGTCATGTGTATCCTTTTGCCTCTATTTAATGCTCAGTTCTAGGTTGGCATTAGTACCCTCGACAATTATTAGCACACTGTTCCATTTTCTGTCTTACCTAACCTCTGACTCCCACACGTTTGTGATAATTTCCACCTTTGACAAGACCTCCTGATACATGTTTCACTTGACCTTGGATATTGGTATCATAATATGTACATATATATTTATGCCATGCAAATAAATGCAGTCATTCTGTATCTGTCTCTCTCCTGGCTAATTTCGCTCAACATAATCTTCTCCATGTCCATCCATTTATAGGCAAATTTTATAACTTCATTTTTCCTAACAGCTGCATAGCATTCCATTGTGTAGATGTACCAAAGCTTCTTGGGGTGTAATTCTTTAAATCATAGGAACTTATTACAGAGAAATTTTTTTGCTACGCTTTTAGGTTCCTTATATATACAAGCTGTGACGTGCACATTATCAATTTAGAAGCATCAATTGAAAGTTTAATCCAGTCACTCCTATATAAATACAGTTGTGCATGATTAATACCTTTTTTATCGCACAGATTTTTAAAAGCTAATTCTTAGGTGTTTGCCAGTTTTACGCTATTATATAAATGACTTTTTGAAAAGATATTTACAATAAAACTGTTGACCTAAGTTACTACTAAAGTGTAAAAATCAGTTACTACTAGGTAAAGATCAGAAAATCTTTTTTGTTTGACTAGGGCCACACCCGATTTTGCTGTGTGTACTCCTGACTCCATCCTTGGGTCTTGGCAGTGCTCTGATTGCACTCGGGCACCAGCATGATGCAGAGCAGGCATTCTGCCCCTTTAAACTAGCTCCCAGATCCGCCAAAATAATTTTTTGTTTGTTATCGTGGGCCACATCCTCCAGTGCTCAGCCATTACTTGCCCTCCGGTTACTTCTGGTGGTCCTCAGGGGACCGTATGGAATGACGGGGATGGAACTCAGGTTGGTTTCATGCAAGGAATGCACCCTACCCTCTGTACTATCACTTTGGCTCACCCTCAAAATATTCCTATATGCTGTATAGCAAGACTTAATTTTATTCTTCATGAGATTGATCGTAGTTTTCATCTCCAAGACCCAGCAAGCATCTGCCACACCACAAACAGGTCGGTGTTTTTATTAGAGGTGAACTATAGCTAGTTTTATGCTCAAATTGGCAGTTCTTTTAATAATGAGAGAACACTACCTGAGAACGCTTTTCTCTCATTGTGACTCAGAGCAGTCTCTAATTTTCATAAAAATGGAACATAATGTTCTCGTAATGTACATTTGTCTTTAGCCTAGATGACATTTTGACCTTGTAATTTTTAAACAAATGTTTTTCTTTCAGGCCAGTTCTCTGGCATACCTAGATCATTTTAGTAATAAAATTAAAGCTATTTTTAAATTTCAGAAAAAAAGCATCAAATTTCAAGGTGTTTTACTGTGGACAGTGACTGAATCAGATTGATTCTTAGTGTTGATGGCCTACTGATTCCCACTATAGTAGAGAAACTTAAGCATTGATGATAGCATAATGAGCAACTGCATGCAGGAATGACAGACTCATTTAAAAGATTTGGGGGGCCGGAGCGATAGCCCAGCAGGTAGGGCGTTTGCCTTTGCACGCCGCCTGCCAGTGCCGGCCCGGTCTCGATCCCCGGCATCCCATATGGTCCCCGAGCACTGCCAGGAGTAATTCCTGAGTGCAAAGCCAGGAGTAACCCCTGAGCGCCAGGGGTGTGACCCAAAAAAGAAAAAAAAAAGATTTGGGGCAAAGCTTGAAGCTACCTTTATAAATCTGTTACATTGTGAACATTTATTTTAAGATGTAGTTTTAATGGCTATATTTAACAGCTGAGTGGAAAAAAGTTAAAATTTGAACTGTGTTTAAAAAAATAGTATCCTTCCTGGGAATCATGGCGCTTTAAATGAATGAAAGTATTCTTGGCCAGAGAGGTAGCTCAAAGGGCCTGGGTTGGTTTCTGGTACTGTTTGGTCCCTCCAAGCACTGCCAGGAGCCTTCCTGAGCAGGGGTAGCCATGGCCCCCCAGAATCAAAATACATCCCTGTTTCCCTCTCCCCCCCACGGTGTTTTTGCCCTGCAGGGACTGAGCCCAAAACCTCACAGGTGCAAGGCAGACACTCTTTATCTCTGGGCCCAGTAATTTTCTTGGGAGGAGGGCATGAATCTTATTTTGAAAGCTCCAAATAATTGTATTCAAATGTTTAGTTTTCAAATATTTAACAGTCTTCACTGAATAATGAAGATTTTGCCTCAAAAGTGTTTTCTAGGTTTCTGTCTTTTAATCTCAAGCTTTTTTATCTTTTCAGTTCCCTCTAAGTGCTTTTTTTTTTTTTGCCACCCGGCCCCCCCCCCCTTCTAATGCTTGATTGAATGTAAATCTGTTACTTGGTGAGTACATCAACTGTAGAAGCCGAATTCTAAGGGCGATGCAAACAGGGTCCCTTATGCAGTGCTGCTTATGAACAAAATCCGTCATCCCAGAAGTGATGGTGTGTTGGGTAAGATGGAAGGGATGGTGCAGCTTTCATCGAGGATATTAAAATAGCCTTTCCTGAATTGACCACATGCCACTGGGCTACACTGGGACGTGATGGGGTCCAATGGAAATATTACTGGTGCCTGCTCGAGCAAATCGATGAATAATGGGATGTCAAGTGATCTTGAAGTAAGGATATGACCTTAGTTTTTTTTTTTTTTTTTTTTTTTTGGTTGTTATTTGGGTGCCACACCCAGTGATCCTCAAGGGTTATACTTGGCTCTATACTCAGGAATTAACCCTGGCAGTGCTCAGGGGACCATCTGATGTGATGTGATGAGAACCCAGTTAGGCCATGTGAAAAGAAAGCACTCTACCCACTGTACTATTACTTTGGTCTAGTTTGCTAAAGTGTTCCCAGAAACTGGAAAATTGGCTTTAGAAGAAAAGACCTGGGGCCCAAGCGGTAGCCCAGCGGGTAGGGCGTTTGCCTTTGCATGTGGCCGGCCCATGCCGGCCCGGTTCGATCCCCCGGCATCCCATATGGTCCCCCGAGCACCGCCAGGAGTAATTCCTGAGTGCAGAGCCAGGAGTAACCCCTGCACATCGCCAGGTGTGACCCAAAAAGAAAAAAAAAATAGAAGAAAAGACCTTGGGCCTGAGTGATAGCCCAGTGGGTAGGGCGTTTGCCTTGCACGCCGGCCCCATACTGGCCGGGTTCTATCCCCCGGCATCCCATATGGTCCCCCGAGCACCACCAGGAGTAATTCCTGAGTGCAGAGCCAGGAGAAACCCCTGAGCATTGCCGGTGGGACCCAAAAGCAAAAAAAAAAAAAAAAAAAAAAAGACCTAAGAGAACCAGGATAGTAGCTGCTTTTCCACAGAGAGTGTATGAGTGGAATAAGCAGATTCTCCCCTCCTACCCCCTTATTTTTCTTCCAGAGTCTTTATATGCGTGTCCTGAGCAAGGTGGATAACTTTTTTTTCAACCATATCCAGATGTGCTCAGGGCTTACTCCTGGCTCTTTCTGAGAGATTCAATTCTGACAGTGCTCAGGGTCTTGGGATCAAACCTGTGTTGGCTGCCTGCAAGGTAAACACCTACTCACTGTGCCGTCACTTCAGCCTCCCAGGCTTCATTTTATTAGGAAGGCACTTAAAAGGTCTTTCTTCCTTTTTTTCCTATTGGGGGACACCTAGAGAAGGTATTTCTGGCTCTGATCTCAAGAATGACTGTGGCCGACCTGGAGGACCTTATGTCATGGTGCCAGAGATTTCAAGCTGGCTTCAAGTTTCACTCTTTGCCTCCTGTGCATTTTGGATGTTTTGTTTCTTTGGTTATTTTTAAAAGATGTCAAATATGGGGCCAGAACAGTAGTCCAGTGGATAGGGCATTTGCCTTGCATGTAGCTGACCCAGGTTCGATTCCCTGACGTCCCATATGGTCCCCAAGCACCACCAGGAGTAATTCTTGAGTGCAGAGCCAGGAGTAACCCCCTGAGCATTGCTCGGTGTGACCCCTTCCCCAAAAAAAAGTCAAATGTAAAGAACTACTATTTGAAGTATTAGTTTCCTGTTTTATGGAGTAGACATAAGCCTACTACTATATCACTTGTATCACTTATTCAGACTTAGAATTCTGAATTCGTAAACCACTTGTTTTATTAAAATCTGGTTTCCTGTGTTTACTTCTACTTTGAATCTTGAAGTTTTTGTTTTGGAGCCACACTCAGTGGTGATCAAGGGCTATTAATGGTTATTACTGGCTTGTTGGACCTTGTCTTGGTGGTGTGGAGGATCGAACCCCAGGCATCCTGCATGCAAAGCATACATACACCGGTCTGTTGAGCTATCTTTTTGTACTCTGGCTGACTTTCTAACAAATCTCTGAAAAAAAATATGATCACCCCTCGTCTTGAACTAGTACTAGTACTGTTTCTATTCTCTATGAATCTGAAATGCAATTTTCAGCACAAGAGTTCAAAGTAAAGTCACCATTTAAGAATTAGCTATAAAGTATTTATCTGTCTTCCTCCCAACCCCATCGTCAGAGTTCATGCCATGGATATGGATCAGCCTGAACAATGTATTAAATCCATTTACAGTACCTACTTAAATTTTTTTTTACTAAATTTTAAAAGTGAGGGGGGCCAAAGAGTACAGAGGGTAGGACATATGCCTGACATGTTGCTGGCCCAGTTTAGGTCCCTGGCACCCTGAGCCACTTAAAGTGATTCCTGAGTGCAGAGCCAGCAGTGAACAGCACTGCCGAGAGTCACTTCCCCAAAAGAGAGGGATTTGGAGCTATCAGTGCAGCAGGTAGTGCTACCTTGCGTGCAGCTGACTCTGGTATATCAGATGGTCCCCCGGACTCATCCCTGAGCACCTGTGGGTATGGCCCCTCCCCCCAAAAAATACCCTTTTAAGATGTGACAGTAAAGTAGAAAAGAGTTTTCACTTGTCTATGTGTAGCCTTGGAAAGATCGCTTATTTTTGTTTTGGAGTCACACCTGGCTGTGCTCAGAAATAACGCCTGGCAGGGCTCAGGGTTCAAATCCAAGTTGGTTGTGTGCAAGGCAAGTGTCCTGCCTGCTGTTTGGATTCCATCCTCTTGGAAAGGCTACTTAATCTCCCGTTCCTACTTTCCCTCATGGAAGAAGTTAAGACATTATTTATTATTGTTCAATACGTGTAGGTACATTTCTCAAAAGACAAACTCCCTATTAGCCACACACTAGAAGATGATCATATTTTGGAATTATTAAGGTTTGCTTAACGCTAGGCAGAAATACCCAAGTTTTTGAGTAGCATAGCAAAACAATTAAAATCTTAACATGTTAAACCTCTTCTGGTCCAACCCTTTTGTTTGAGGGGAAATCTTTCCAGTTTATAAGGCTTATACAACCTTATATATACTGTTTTATTAAGAATTGGTTATCTGCTTCCTTGGTGAGCGAGGGAGTCGAGCTGGCGATGAATTCCGGGCCTCTGGCGAGCGTGTAATGATTGACCACCGGGCTACGTCTCCAGCCCCAAACCATTTACGGTTAATTTGGAGCCAACACGTTGGGCTTATTTTTTTTTATTCCAGCGCATAATTTTTTTACTGTATTTCTGTGTAGCTCCTAAAGAAGTTTTAAGTTTACATAAAAACACACTAATAATTCATTAATAAGTACAAAGTGACCAACTGTACTTCACTTCAATTGCAAAGACTATATGCAAACAAATTTTAACTTTCGCTTTTAATTTTGGAGTCACAGCAGTGCTCTGGACTCACTATTAGTGTGGCTCAGAAAACTATAGCAGGTACTAGGGATTGAACTGAGGCCTGTTCCATTGCAAGGAAAGATCCTTACATACTGTACTGTCTCTCTGACTCCCCAATTCCAATTTTTGAGGAATATATTTACATATGCAGAGAAGGGGTTTGAGTCGCATCCTAAGGTGATGAAGAAGCTCAGGAGTCTTATGTGGTTTGGGAGATAAACGGGGCAAGGCAAACACCTTAACCCATGTATGATCAATCCATCGAT